>CM050173.1:99493640-99748640 GCA_027410445.1 Discoglossus pictus | reverse complement strand
ATACCGGCCATGAAAGGGGGAAGGGGGACTAAAGCCAGTCAAGATACAGTAAACATATGAAAAAGTTTAAACTAATTTTACAAATAATTCTATGTCAGCAAATATAATAACAAGCATATAGTAGAAATATTAATAAAAGATATTGGCTCCTGGGAAAATGCAGCTTTCAAGGTCTCCTCCATACCTGATGGTGTGTGTAGGACTCCCAGAATTCAGAGTAGCCAGTGAGGCCTTCTGAAACCAGATGCAGGTAAAATTTGGGGCTAAAAGAAAACAATAAAATATGGTATAAGGGACCAATAGAACAGGGAGAGAGAGAGGGAGAGAGAGAGGGAGAGAGAGAGGGAGAGAGAGAGAAAGAGAGGGATAGAGAGGGATAGAGAGAGAGCAGTTAGCAGAGAGGAAATGCAAAGACATGTGGAAAGGAGGAGATCTAGACAAATTATACAGGCCATAAAAGGGGGAAGGGGGACTAAAGCCAGGCAAGATACAGTAAACATATGAAAAAGTTTGAACTAATTTTAGAAATAATTCTATGTCAGCAAATATAATAACAAGCATATAGTAGAAATATTAATAAAAGATATTGGCTCCTGGGAAGATGCAGCTTTCAAGGTCTCCTCCATACCTGATGGTGTGTGTAGAACTCCCAGAATTCAGAGTAACCAGTGAGGCCTTCTGAAACCAAATGCAGGTAAAATTTGGGGCTAAAAGAAAACAATAAAATTTGGTATAAGTGACCAATAGAACAGGGGAGAGAGAGAGGGAGAGAGAGAGGGAGAGAGGGAGAGAGAGAGAGAGGGATAGAGAGGGAAAGAGAGAGAGCAGTTAGCAGTTAGCAGAGAGGAAATGCAAAGACATGTGGAAAGGAGGAGATCTAGGCAAATTATACAGGCCATAAAAGGGGGAAGGGGGACTAAAGCCAGGCAAGATACAGTAAACATATGAAAAAGTTTGAACTAATTTTACAAATAATTCTATGTCAGCAAATATAATAACAAGCATATAGTAGAAATATTAATAAAAGATATTGGCTCCTGGAAAGATTCAGCTTTCAAGGTCTTCTCCATACCTGATGGTGTGTGTAGAACTCCCAGAATTCAGAGTAACCAGTGAGGCCTTCTGAAACCAGATGCAGGTAAAATTTGAGGCTAAAAGAAAACAATAAAATATGGTATAAGGGACCAATAGAACAGGGCGAGAGAGAGGGAGGGAGAGAGTGAGAGAGAGAGAGAGGGATAGAGAGGGATAGAGAGAGAGAGCAGTTAGCAGAGAGGAAATGCAAAGACATGTGGAAAGGAGGAGATCTAGGCAAATTATACAGGCCATAAAAGGGGGAAGGGGGACTAAAGCCAGGCAAGATACAGTAAACATATGAAAAAGTTTGAACTAATTTTAGAAATAATTCTATGTCAGCAAATATAATAACAAGCATATAGTAGAAATATTAATAAAAGATATTGGCTCCTGGGAAGATGCAGCTTTCAAGGTCTCCTCCATACCTGATGGTGTGTGTAGAACTCCCAGAATTCAGAGTAACCAGTGAGGCCTTCTGAAACCAGATGCAGGTAAAATTTGGGGCTAAAAGAAAACAATAAAATATGGTATAAGGTACCAATAGAACAGGGAGAGAGAGGGAGAGAGAGAGGGAGAGAGAGAGGGAGAGAGAGAGAGGAATAGAAAGGGATAGAGAGAAAGCAGTTAGCAGTTAGCAGAGAGGAAATGCAAAGACATGTGGAAAGGAGGAGATCTAGGCAAATTATACAGGCCATAAAAGGGGGAAGGGGGACTAAAGCCAGGCAAGATACAGTAAACATATGAAAAAGTTTGAACTAATTTTAGAAATAATTCTATGTCAGCAAATATAATAACAAGCATATAGTAGAAATATTAATAAAAGATATTGGATCCTGTGAAGATGCAGCTTTCAAGGTCTCCTCCATACCTGATGGTGTGTGTAGAACTCCCAGAATTCAGAGTAACCAGTGAGGCCTTCTGAAACCAGATGCAGGTAAAATTTGGGGCTAAAAGAAAACAATAAAATATGGTATAAGGGACCAATAGAACAGGGAGAGAGGGAGAGAGAGAGGGAGAGAGGGAGAGAGAGAGAGGGATAGAGAGGGATAGAGAGAGAGCAGTTAGCAGAGAGGAAATGCAAAGACATGTGGAAAGGAGGAGATCTAGGCAAATTATACAGGCCATAAAAGGGGGAAGGGGGACTAAAGCCAGGCAAGATACAGTAAACATATGAAAAAGTTTGAACTAATTTTAGAAATAATTCTATGTCAGCAAATATAATAACAAGCATATAGTAGAAATATTAATAAAAGATATTGGCTCCTGGGAAGATGCAGCTTTCAAGGTCTCCTCCATACCTGATGGTGTGTGTAGAACTCCCAGAATTCAGAGTAACCAGTGAGGCCTTCTGAAACCAGATGCAGGTAAAATTTGGGGCTAAAAGAAAACAATAAAATATGGTATAAGGGACCAATAGAACAGGGAGAGAGAGAGGGAGAGAGAGAGGGAGAGAGAGAGAGAGAGGGAGAGAGAGAGGGAGAGAGAGAGAGGGAGAGAGAGAGAGGGATAGAGAGGGATAGAGAGAGAGCAGTTAGCAGTTAGCAGAGAGGAAATGCAAAGACATGTGGAAAGGAGGAGATCTAGGCAAATTATAAAGGCCATAAAAGGGGGAAGGGGGACTAAAGCCAGGCAAGATACAGTAAACATATGAAAATGTTTGAACTAATTTTAGAAATAATTCTATGTCAGCAAATATAATAACAAGCATATCGTAGAAATATTAATAAAAGATATTGGCTCCTGGGAAGATGCAGCTTTCAAGGTCTCCTCCATACCTGATGGTTTGTGTAGAACTCCCAGAATTCAGAGTAACCAGTGAGGCCTTCTGAAACCAAATGCAGGTAAAATTTGGGGCTAAAAGAAAACAATAAAATATGGTATAAGGTACCAATAGAACAGGGAGAGAGAGAGGGAGAGAGAGAGGGAGAGAGAGAGGGATAGAGAGAGAGCAGTTAGCAGTTAGCAGAGAGGAAATGCAAAGACATGTGGAAAGGAGGAGATCTAGGCAAATTATACAGGCCATAAAAGGGGGAAGGGGGACTAAAGCCAGGCAAGATACAGTAAACATATGAAAATGTTTGAACTAATTTTAGAAATAATTCTATGTCAGCAAATATAATAACAAGCATATAGTAGAAATATTAATAAAAGTTATTGGCTCCTGGGAAGATGCAGCTTTCAAGGTCTCCTCCATACCTGATGGTGTGTGTAGAACTCCCAGAATTCAGAGTAACCAGTGAGGCCTTCTGAAACCAGATGCAGGTAAAATTTGGGGCTAAAAGAAAACAATAAAATATGGTATAAGGGACCAATAGAACAGGGAGAGAGAGAGGGAGAGAGGGAGAGAGAGAGGGAGAGAGAGGGATAGAGAGGGATAGAGAGATAGCAGTTAGCAGAGAGGAAATGCAAAGACATGTGGAAAGGAGGAGATCTAGGCAAATTATACAGGCCATAAAAGGGGGAAGGGGGACTAAAGCCAGGCAAGATACAGTAAACATATGAAAAAGTTTGAACTAATTTTAGAAATAATTCTATGTCAGCAAATATAATAACATTCATATAGTAGAATATTAATAAAAGATATTGGCTCTTGGGAAGATGCAGCTTTCAAGGTCTCCTCCATACCTGATGGTGTGTGTAGAACTCCCAGAATTCAGAGTAACCAGTGAGACCTTCTGAAACCAGATGCAGGTAAAATTTGGGGCTAAAAGAAAACAATAAAATATGGTATAAGGGACCAAAAGAACAGGGAGAGAGAGAGGGAGAGAGAGAGAGGGAGAGAGAGAGGGAGAGAGAGAGAGGGATAGAGAGGGATAGAGAGGGATAGAGAGAGAGCAGTTAGCAGTTAGCAGAGAGGAAATGCAAAGACATGTGGAAAGGAGGAGATCTAGGCAAATTATACAGGCCATGAAAGGGGGAAGGGGGACTAAAGCCAGGCAAGATACAGTAAACATATGAAAAAGTTTAAACTAATTTTACAAATAATTCTATGTCAGCAAATATAATAACAAGCATATAGTAGAAATATTAATAAAAGATATTGGCTCCTGGGAAGATGCAGCTTTCAAGGTCTCCTCCATACCTGATGGTGTGTGTAGAACTCCCAGAATTCAGAGTAGCCAGTGAGGCCTTCTGAAACCAGATGCAGGTAAAATTTGGGGCTAAAAGAAAACAATAAAATATGGTATAAGGGACCAATAGAACAGGGAGAGAGAGAGGGAGAGAGAGAGGGAGAGAGAGAGGGAGAGAGAGAGAAAGAGAGGGATAGAGAGGGAGAGAGAGAGAGCAGTTAGCAGAGAGGAAATGCAAAGACATGTGGAAAGGAGGAGATCTAGACAAATTATACAGGCCATAAAAGGGGGAAGGGGGACTAAAGCCAGGCAAGATACAGTAAACATATGAAAAAGTTTGAACTAATTTTAGAAATAATTCTATGTCAGCAAATATAATAACAAGCATATAGTAGAAATATTAATAAAAGATATTGGCTCCTGGGAAGATGCAGCTTTCAAGGTCTCCTCCATACCTGATGGTGTGTGTAGAACTCCCAGAATTCAGAGTAACCAGTGAGGCCTTCTGAAACCAAATGCAGGTAAAATTTGGGGCTAAAAGAAAACAATAAAATTTGGTATAAGGGACCAATAGAACAGGGGAGAGAGAGAGGGAGAGAGAGAGGGAGAGAGGGAGAGAGAGAGAGAGGGATAGAGAGGGAAAGAGAGAGAGCAGTTAGCAGTTAGCAGAGAGGAAATGCAAAGACATGTGGAAAGGAGGAGATCTAGGCAAATTATACAGGCCATAAAAGGGGGAAGGGGGACTAAAGCCAGGCAAGATACAGTAAACATATGAAAAAGTTTGAACTAATTTTACAAATAATTCTATGTCAGCAAATATAATAACAAGCATATAGTAGAAATATTAATAAAAGATATTGGCTCCTGGAAAGATTCAGCTTTCAAGGTCTTCTCCATACCTGATGGTGTGTGTAGAACTCCCAGAATTCAGAGTAACCAGTGAGGCCTTCTGAAACCAGATGCAGGTAAAATTTGAGGCTAAAAGAAAACAATAAAATATGGTATAAGGGACCAATAGAACAGGGCGAGAGAGAGGGAGAGAGAGAGGGAGAGAGAGAGAGGGATAGAGAGGGATAGAGAGAGAGCAGTTATCAGTTAGCAGAGAGGAAATGCAAAGACATGTGGAAAGGAGGAGATCTAGGCAAATTATACAGGCCATAAAAGGGGGAAGGGGGACTAAAGCCAGGCAAGATACAGTAAACATATAAAAAAGTTTGAACTAATTTTAGAAAAAATTCTATGTCAGCAAATATAATAACAAGCATATAGTAGAAATATTAATAAAAGATATTGGCTCCTGGGAAGATGCAGCTTTCAAGGTCTCCTCCATACCTGATAGTGTGTGTAGAACTACCAGAATTCAGAGTAACCAGTGAGGCCTTCTGAAACCAGATGCAGGTAAAATTTGGGGCTAAAAGAAAACAATAAAATATGGTATAAGGGACCAATAGAACAGGGAGAGAGAGAGGGAGAGAGAGAGGGAGAGAGAGAGAGAGGGAGAGAGAGAGAGGGAGAGAGAGAGGGAGAGAGAGAGAGGGATAGAGAGGGATAGAGAGAGAGCAGTTAGCAGAGAGGAAATGCAAAGACATGTGGAAAGGAGGAGATCTAGGCAAATTATACAGGCCATAAAAGGGGGAAGGGGGACTAAAGCCAGGCAATATACAGTAAACATATGAAAAAGTTTGAACTAATTTTAGAAATAATTCTATGTCAGCAAATATAATAACAAGCATATAGTAGAAATATTAATAAAAGATATTGGCTCCTGGGAAGATGCAGCTTTCAAGGTCTCCTCCATACCTGATAGTGTGTGTAGAACTCCCAGAATTCAGAGTAACCAGTGAGGCCTTCTAAAACCAGATGCAGGTAAAATTTGGGGCTAAAAGAAAACAATAAAATATGGTATAAGGGACCAATAGAACAGGGAGAGAGAGAGGGAGAGAGAGAGGGAGAGAGAGAGAGGGATAGAGAGGGATAGAGAGAGAGCAGTTAGCAGAGAGGAAATGCAAAGACATGTGGAAAGGAGGAGATCTAGGCAAATTATACAGGCCATAAAAGGGGGAAGGGGGACTAAAGCCAGGCAAGATACAGTAAACATATGAAAATGTTTGAACTAATTTTAGAAATAATTCTATGTCAGCAAATATAATAACAAGCAGATCGTAGAAATATTAATAAAAGATATTGGCTCCTGGGAAGATGCAGCTTTCAAGGTCTCCTCCATACCTGATGGTTTGTGTAGAACTCCCAGAATTCAGAGTAACCAGTGAGGCCTTCTGAAACCAAATGCAGGTAAAATTTGGGGCTAAAAGAAAACAATAAAATATGGTATAAGGGACCAATAGAACAGGGAGAGAGAGAGGGAGAGAGAGAGAGAGGGATAGAGAGGGATAGAGAGAGAGAGCAGTTAGCAGAGAGGAAATGCAAAGACATGTGGAAAGGAGGAGATCTAGGCAAATTATACAGGCCATAAAAGGGGGAAGGGGGACTAAAGCCAGGCAAGATACAGTAAACATATGAAAAAGTTTGAACTAATTTTAGAAATAATTCTATGTCAGCAAATATAATAACAAGCATATAGTAGAAATATTAATAAAAGATATTGGCTCCTGGGAAGATGCAGCTTTCAAGGTCTCCTCCATACCTGATGGTGTGTGTAGAACTCCCAGAATTCAGAGTAACCAGTGAGGCCTTCTGAAACCAGATGCAGGTAAAATTTGGGGCTAAAAGAAAACAATAAAATATGGTATAAGGGACCAAAAGAACAGGGAGAGAGAGAGGGAGAGAGAGAGAGGGATAGAGAGGGATAGAGAGAGAGCAGTTAGCAGTTAGCAGAGAGGAAATGCAAAGACATGTGGAAAGGAGGAGATCTAGGCAAATTATACAGGCCATGAAAGGGGGAAGGGGGACTAAAGCCAGGCAAGATACAGTAAACATATGAAAAAGTTTAAACTAATTTTAGAAATAATTCTATGTCAGCAAATATAATAACAAGCATATAGTAGAAATATTAATAAAAGATATTGGCTCCTGGGAAGATGCAGCTTTCAAGGTCTCCTCCATACCTGATGGTGTGTGTAGAACTCCCAGAATTCAGAGTAGCCAGTGAGGCCTTCTGAAACCAGATGCAGGTAAAATTTGGGGCTAAAAGAAAACAATAAAATATGGTATAAGGGACCAATAGAACAGGGAGAGAGAGAGGGAGAGAGAGAGGGAGAGAGAGAGGGAGAGAGAGAGAAAGAGAGGGATAGAGAGGGATAGAGAGGGATAGAGAGAGAGCAGTTAGCAGAGAGGAAATGCAAAGACATGTGGAAAGGAGGAGATCTAGACAAATTATACAGGCCATAAAAGGGGGAAGGGGGACTAAAGCCAGGCAAGATACAGTAAACATATGAAAAAGTTTGAACTAATTTTAGAAATAATTCTATGTCAGCAAATATAATAACAAGCATATAGTAGAAATATTAATAAAAGATATTGGCTCCTGGGAAGATGCAGCTTTCAAGGTCTCCTCCATACCTGATGGTGTGTGTAGAACTCCCAGAATTCAGAGTAACCAGTGAGGCCTTCTGAAACCAAATGCAGGTAAAATTTGGGGCTAAAAGAAAACAATAAAATTTGGTATAAGGGACCAATAGAACAGGGAGAGAGAGAGGGAGAGAGAGAGGGAGAGAGGGAGAGAGAGAGAGAGGGATAGAGAGGGAAAGAGAGAGAGCAGTTAGCAGTTAGCAGAGAGGAAATGCAAAGACATGTGGAAAGGAGGAGATCTAGGCAAATTTTACAGGCCATAAAAGAGGGAAGGGGGACTAAAGCCAGGCAAGATACAGTAAACATATGAAAAAGTTTGAAGTAATTTTAGAAATAATTCTATGTCAGCAAATATAATAACAAGCATATAGTAGAAATATTAATTAAAGATATTGGCTCCTGGGAAGATGCAGCTTTCAAGGTCTCCTCCATACCTGATGGTGTGTGTAGAACTCCCAGAATTCAGAGTAACCAGTAAGGCCTTCTGAAACCAGATGCAGGTAAAATTATGGTATAAGGGACCAAAAGAACAGGGAGAGAGAGAGGGAGAGATAGAGAGAGAGGGATAGAGAGAGAGCAGTTAGCAGCTCAGGAAAAAGATCTTGTTAGTGCACCTGTGAATATTAAATAGGTTTTAGAGACTATTGACTGAAAAAAAGGAAAGCTCCTGGGCTGGATGGATTCTCAAACTTATACTTTATACGTTTGCGGAGCCCCTAGCGCCACATTTAACAATTTTGTTAAACTATTTACTTGATGGTCACAAAGTTCCAGCTGAGTTGTACCAAGCAAACCTTATATTTTTTCAAAAAAGATGGCAAGGATCTGTTAAACGTCAAGAATTACTGACCTATATTCCTGCTCAATGGGGATATTAAGATTGTAGCTAATCTTATGACAAACAGAATGGATACATTCCTCTCTAGGTTAATCCACAAGGACCAGGTATGGTTTATTCCATACAGACACGCTGGGGATTACGTAAGGAGGGTGTTAAACATCTTACATCTTTTCAAGCAGAACCGTATTCCTTTGTGCCTTTTAGCGCTAGATATAGAAAAGGCGTTTGACTCACGTGAATGGCCTTACATTTGGCCAGTACTGAGGAAATTTGGCTTCTCAGAGCAATTTTTGAACCTCATAAAAACCTATTATAATGAGCTTAAGACATTCCTAGGTGTACCAATGGAAAATTGACCATCCATTAGTATTTAAAAAAGGCACTAGGCAGGTCTACCCCAGACATCAAAAGCATGACAGCTGGCCTTCATCAGCTGAAATGCTGCTTTTTTGCGGACAACCTGCTTTGCTCACCGACTGACCAGGTCGCCTCAGTCCCAGGCCTGCTTCAAATTCTAGATGACTTTGGCACGGTCTCAGGTTTAAAATTAAACATGGGAATTGCTCACTATTGGAAAAGGACTTGAGTCTCCTTCAACAAAAGTATTGTTTTGCATGGCCTACCTCGGTACTTCACTAACTCAATCTCAGGTATCTATAATGCTAACTATCCCCTTTATTTAAAGGACTATATAAAGATATACATGATTGGTCTAAAGGTAGAATATCTTGGCTGGGGCAAATCATTGCGATCAAGATGAACATGTTACCTTAATTACTATATTTATTTTTTACTCTTCCCATACCGATTTTAAAATTTATCTGGGACAACAAGTGTCCCAGAATCGCTAAGCAAAAGATGTGTAAACACAGGCTGAAGGAGGGCTTATCGTGTCCAAGCTTGAAATTATATTTTAAAGTGGCTCAATTGACGCTTATCCCTATAGCCCAGTCAGCTCCACATCAACCTTTATGGGTGTTTTTAAAATGCACCCTTATTCATGGGAAAATTTGGTCTGGCTCCCCAAGCATAAAATACCCTTGGGGAAGATCCCTTCATTAAATTAACAATTAGGTATTTGGTCTTGGGCTACTAGAAATCATACTTTATCCCCTTCATCTTCTACTCTTACCGCTTTGATTCCTCATCCCAACTTCACCTCAACCCTCTCTTTTGATTCCCTTTTCTGGTGTAAAACGAAGGGCTTCCTGAGACTGGGTGCCTGGTATAGTGAGGACAACCTGCTATGGTTCAATGAGTTAAGAGACAGACTTATTTTAACTTTTGTAAACTATTTCATCACGCAAATAAGATAAAAAAAGATATGGGTCCACCAAGAACTATTTGGTTTGTTAAGATATGTGAGTCGTTCCCTCTGTCTAAGAACATTGTGAGTATGTTATATAATATATTTAACAAAGGCGCCCAGAGCAAAAAGCTAAATACATGGTAAACTGGGAGGAGGGCCTGGGTCATGTGTGAGAGAGAGAGAGAGAGAGAGGCATGGTCTGCAACGTGGAGAAATCTTTCCTATAATTATAGCATCCTTGAGACATCTGTTAAAGTTTTACATAGGAAGTACATCACACCCAAAAGACTACACAAGTGGAAAGATAATGCAGACCCAGCATGTTTCAGGGGGTGTCCTGGAGTGGGCTCGTTCTACCACATTTTGTGGGTTCCCCCCATAATACAACGACTTTGGAAGGAGGTTTTTGATATAGCATCCTCAATGGTTCACTCTCCTCTAATAGCGAATGTAGAAGTAGCCTTGCTGGGCTCGCCTTATGGCTCCCTCTCAACCTCACAAAATAAACTACTTCTGATGTTTGCAACAAAAAGTCATATAGTGAGGCAGTGGAAAACCAATATACTATCTATCTATCTATCTATTTGAGTATTTGTGTTCACAATTGATCTAAAAATAAGTTTTAAAACAAATGTGCCTTATCCACCCTATGCTATGCTTTAAACTGTGTAATACAGTGAGCATATGTTTAAAAGGAACCACACACAGAGAGGTATTAGATTTAAGAGTGAAAATGCGTTGTGGATTAATTTGTATGTTCCTGCAAAGTTTCCCAGAGTGCAGTGCAATAACTGTATTCCTGAAAAGAAAATATGTTTTTCAACTTATTTTTAGACATTTAACTGTGAACACAAATATACCATTTATTATTTATATATATATATATATATATATATATATATATATATACAGCTTCTCAACTCATGTGTTTTAGTCTTTTATTATATCCAACTTCAGGTAGTTTATCTGTCTAATAATACCATATAATCTTGTAATAACTTGGACATTGCGATAAAACAAGTTTTGTATATAATATTATTTCATCAGAATGGATTCTCAGTTGAATTCATGCTTTGATATTATTTACTTATTGTTCATAAACATTGCCTTGAAGATTAGCTGAAGGTAATAGCATGAGTACCTTCCCTGTGGTATTGTACATCTAGATGATGAAAGGAAACCCTTGAGCTTAATTTTATAAATTCAAGTAGAGATGCTCTGGGAATTATTATATTTGTAAACTTGTTTTGAAGGAAACTTTCTAATAATTGGAGCAAATCCCTGAAGATATAATTATCATAAGCACAATATTGTCTCCTTCGTGGTTAGCTATATTTGTTACAAATGAACTCTCAAACTATAATTTTGTCAGAGGAATAAATAATTTGCATTATGTGATTTGCTGTAAATTATAGGAAATATCCTGATGCAATTATACATGGCTACTTCAAAACACAGAATTAGCATAAATCAGATATGATATAACTTTTTATTAAATCTAAAAAATATGTTATGGTCTTGTAAGTGTATTCTGGGAAAATATGCCGGATGTTATCTGGTAGTAATACCTTACAATCCATTATCTATTGTTTACACATTATGGTTATATCAAATTTCTGTTTTTTATTCCACTAATGTGAGACATTTCAATCATTATCATACAAAGGAACATTTGATTCTCTTTATTATTTTGTAAAAACAATTGGTTACATGAAGATGTGAAGCAAATAAGGATTTCACTTTTTAAAATAATTTTGAAAGAATTCTTAAACAATTACATACTTAATAAAAAAAAATAATACATTACGCAAATTCTTACTACAATATAAATATAAATTGCTTATGGATCGTCTGAAGATACAGTCATATGTAACAGACTGATTTTAATATGAATAAAAAATTAAAACTGCATTCTTACATATTAATATAAAATAAACAATTTTATAGCTGTAAGCTAGTTTTCTTTATATAAATCCATGATCTTTTCACTACATATACAGCCTTATTAAATTGCAATTCTGCCAATTGAATAGGGCTCTATTTAAGCACAGAGCATTTTTTTTACAGAAGTTTTTAGTTAATGAAGACCTTGCTTTTGGATAGAAGTCCACTAGCTAAAAACTTCTGTAAAAATAATAGGCTCTGTGCTTATATAGAGCCCTTTTCAATTGGCCGAATCGCAATTTAATAAGGATGGAAATAAGTAATATGTGGTATACTAACAGACTTTCCTATATTTATGTATAAAGCCCTATTCAATTGGCAGAATCGCAATTTAATAAGGCTGATAATGTTTACAACTTGCATAATCAGACCATGGACAATTCCAATATGTAGGAATGATCCTAGACAACTATATATTTTATAAAAGTCTTGGCAGTTATTTTGCTCATAATTATGTATAACAGTGAAACTAACAGCTTTTTAAATTGTGATTCGGCCAATTGAATAGGGCTCTATTTAAGCACAGAGCATATTTTTTTTACAGAAGTTTTTAGTTAGTAAAGACCTTGCTTTTGGATAGAAGTTCACTAACTAATAACTTCTGTAAAAATAATAGGCTCTGTGCTTATATGGAGCCCTTTTCAATCGGTGAATCGCAATTTAAAAAGGATGTAAATAAGTAATATGTGGTATACTAACAGACTTTCCTATATTTATGTATAGAGCCCTATTCAATTGGCAGAATCACAATTTAATAAGGCTGATAATGTTTACAACTTGCATAATCAGACCATGGACAATTCCAATATGTAGGAATGATCCTAGACAACTATATATTTTATAACAGTCTTGGCAGCTATTTTGCTCATAATTATGTATAACAGTGAAACTAAAATCCTTATTAAATTGTGATTCGGCCAATTGAATAGGGCTCTATATAAGCACAGAGCATATTTTTTTTACAGAAGTTTTTAGTTAGTAAAGACCTTGCTTTTGGATAGAAGTTCACTAACTAATAACTTCTGTAAAAAAAATATGCTCTGTGCTTATATAGAGCCCTTTTCAATTGGCCGAATCGCAATTTAATAAGGATGTAAATAAGTAATTTGTGGTATACTAACAGACTTTCCTATATTTATGTAACATTTTGTTATGAATTTATGAGGGTCCCATTCTGATCTCCTACCCCCACCCCCAGGTCCCCCATTCTGCCCCCCAGGTCCCCCATTCTGATCTTCTACCTGAATGGGGGACCTGGAGGGGGTGCGGGGTAGGAGATCAGAATGTTGGACCTGGAGGGCCCCCCCATGTCCCCAATTCAGATCTCCTACCCCCCACCCACCCCCAGGTCCCCATTCTGCCTCCCCCCAGGTCCCTCATTCTGATCTCCTACCCGAATGGGGGACCTGGGGGGTAGTGGGGGGTAGGAGATCAGAATGAGGGACCTGGGGTTACCTGGGTGCCCCCCACTCAGGTCCCCCATTCAGGTAGGAGATCAGAACCCTAAACCTAACCCTAAACCTAATCCTGTTCCGAACTCTATTCCTAACCATAAACCCTGATCCTAACCCTAAACCCTAAACGTAACCGTGATCCTAAACGTGACCCGAAATCTAACCTTGATCCTAAGAGGGACAGGACCCACTTCTGCAAGAGGCTCTGTAAACACCACTGGGCCTCTTCCAATCCACTCAGCAGAATCTTTCTCCAACTGCCATTTACCTTGTTTTCTTTTCCTCTAGACCTAGATCCTCACATGCCACTACTCTTCTCTGTCTCTGAACTTTTATAATTTGCCCACCTACCCAACTATGATTTGTGTTAATCCATAGTGCTGGTTTTGCAATATCACCTCTATTCTTGGATAGGAGACCACCGAGGAATACCAGGAGCTGTATGCTTTGAACCACAAAAGAAGGAACTATTAACCCACTCCAGTATCTCTGCCATGAATATGAATGGATAAGCAAGGTGTGTTACGCTCCATGAGGTCACATAGAGTCAGACACAACTGAATGACACAAACAAAAACATGTAAGATTTAAACTCAAAAACAGGGCCCCCTACTTTTTTCTCTCTATGTATAAAAATGTAAAGTGCTATGGAATATGTTGGAGCTTTATAAAATAAATTAATAATTGTAATAATAAAGGTAACCTTCATTAAAGTGAGTATAAAAACTGCCACATTTAATAAAAGGACACAATTCTTGTATACAATGGACATTATGGCTTGACTACCACTTGCTGTTAATGTCATTGTTTAACATTAATTGTGAGCTTTCAAACATTGAAACATTTTTGTTTCTAGATGGTAAGTATATCTGAAGTTATTATAAATTCTAGACATATTAAAAACTTGGGCCTCCATTCCATGACCTATGGTATCAAGCAAACTTAATGTATTAATCAGTTACCAGCAATCACATCTAACACTGTAACAAAACCAATGAGAAATGTCTTCTGAATGCTTGTAAGGTACATAAAATCAATACCCACACATTTGATATTAATATTTCCTAAAAGGTCATCACATAGTTCCAGCAGTGAAATCACATCACTCACATAATTACTCATAAGTCCATATGTGTGCTGAGCTTTTTACAAAAGATTATGTCTACTTTCACCCACCCATAGAGGCACAAGCAATGACTCTGAGAAGCCTAGATGTGTCAAATCTGATGACATATTTTTATTGTTTTAGGTTTTTGGAGGTAGAGGCCCATTTCAAAAGCCGGAGATATGTTCCACATTTCCAGTGTAGAAGAGTGGGGACCAGGGCTTTCTTGATCATTGATGGAAAGCGTCAAAGCATAAGTATTATTTCCCCCTCTACAGGTATAGTTTATTTATTTTTTGTAACTTGTTTTTGGTAGTGCTGTTTTTATTGTTTGTAGCTTAAGTGTTAGGAGCTATGGGATACCTTATGTACCCCCATGGGGGGTTATGTCATATGGCATTCAAATAAGGACCCCTGTGGTAGAAAGAAGATTGCCATGGGGGTCCTTGAGGTCCAGCATGCCACAGGGGTTCATTTTAAGTGTCATGAGGATCCATGAGGACCCCTATGGCAGAAGAGTTAATGTTAGCTAACATGGATTGGTCCTTCAAGAATTACAGTACACTATAGTTTTACACAGCCAGAGCATAACTTTAATGGTCAGTTCACCTCTTTTTATATAATTTCCACATACAAAGCAATTGCTTTAACCAATCAGAATACACAACCTTTGACATAGCATAATGATCACCACATGGGACAAGATTAGCTCCAGGTAGTTGGTGACTTTGGCCCTCATTAAATTAGCCCTCGTAGTTCCCTCGGGCCTTGCAAAAGACAGTTTTTTGCTGTTTGCGAGGACCGATTTCTGAATACGTCCATCGCAGCGTACTTTGTGAGATGACACCGAAAAATGTCAGAGAATAGGCTCCAAGAGAGCTACGTAACACGCAGCCATAAATCTATGAGGTGAACTTCGGAAGAATCCCTATGGGCACAAAAAAGTGCTCCTAAAGCCTCTGCATGCTGCCTCTGAGCAGCCCGACACTGCCATGTGATGCTCCCCCTGCTCCCTAAACACATCCCCATGCTGCAGGGGTTCCTATAGAGACCCCTGCAGCCTCACCACATTAACCCCTTGCAGCGAATGTCCACGATCGGCATCGATCAGGCCCCCGCTGCATTTAAAAATTAAAAAACTTCCTCCGCGGGTTCTTAAACAGCCCGCGGCACACTTTTAACCAATCCTGGCCACGGGGGTACTGCAAGTACCCCCGCGGCAACTATCATTAACCCCCTCAATGCTGGAGGTCCCAATTGGGACCCCAAAGTCTCCCCAATATTAAACCCTAGCTGCAGGGGTCCATAGGGACCCCAGCAGCCCCCCCACATTAACCCCTTGCAGCGGTGGGTCCCCGATCGGCATAGAAATCCTTAAAAGGCCCGCCGCACACTATAAACAAATCCCAGCCGCAGCACCTAAAATTAACTTCCCTCTATGCTGGGGGTCCCCATCCCCTTCAGCCAATCACCCTGTGGGGGTGTATCCCATTGTAATTGGCTAAATGCAAAAGAGCCTTGTGATTAGATGTTATCACAGTCAATCAGACTGCAGCCAATCAGAAGGTGCAGATGCCTTCAGCCAATCACCCCATGGGGGTGTATCCCATTGTGATTGGCTAAAAGCAATAATGCCTTCTGATTGGTTTAAAAAGATTGACAGTTCCTTCAGCCAATAAGAATGGGATATAGGAGTGTATCCTATCCTGATTGGCTCACACCTTGGCACCTTCTGATTGACAGCCTTTTCAGACAATTGGAAGGAGCCATTGCCAATTTCATACCACCCTCATTAGCATCGAGGAGTAAAGAGTTCCGTTAGTAAAAAAAAAAAATTCAGAGCACAGATTTATCAAGGGCCTAGCCGGTGCAGAAGAGGAGAAGGTCGGGACATCGGGGACAGGTAAGTTTTCAATTTATAATGTTTCAATTTTATTTATTTGTTGCGTTTGATGTATGGGTTACACTAATGTTATGTATCTTTTTTCGTCTAGTCGGAGAACAGTAGAAGATAGATGGGGACATGCTGGAAAGGCAAGTTTAATTCTTTATTTGTACTATTTATTTATTCTATGTAATGTTTATATTTTTAATAATCTTATGTTTCTTTTTTTCCTAGGGGGTGTGATCAGAAGGGAAATCTGCAAGGGTAAGTGGTTTTATTTATTCTATTTTAGCTTAGATTTAGGGGGTATTGTATAGATAGGAGTGATGTTTAGATTGGGGTTAAGTGTAGATAGGGGGTGATGTTTAGATTGGGGTTTAGGTACACATAGGTGGTCATTTCTAGATAGGGGGTTAGGTATAGATAGGGGGTGATGTCTAGATAGAGGGAAATGTAGTGTAGTTAGGTGTATATAGTTTTTATATAGTTACTACTGTAATGTTATTGATATTTGTGTATGCCTTTTCCTTTGCAGGTGTGTATTTTTATTTTATTTTATGTAGTGGGGGGTGTTTTGTAATGTTTATTTTTTTTTTGTAGTGAGGGAGTTTTGTAATGTCCTTTTTTGTAATAATTTTTTGTACCTTAGGTTTTTTTTATTTCATGTACCTTAGGTTTTTTTATTTTGTGTACCTTAGGATTTTTTGTTTTATGTACTTTAGATTTTTTTTTATTTTGTGTACCTAAGGTTTTCTTATTTCATGTACCTTAGGTTTTTTATTTTATGTACCTTAGTTTTTTTTTATTTTGTGTACCTTAGTTTTTTTTTATTTTGTGTACCTTATTTTTTTTTATTTTGTGTACCTTAGTTTTTTTTTATTTTGTGTACCTTAGTTTTTTTTTATTTTGTGTACCTTAGGTTTTTTTATTTTGTGTACCTTAGTTTTTTATTTTATGTACCTTAGGTTTTTTATTTTATGTAGCTTAGGTTTTTTTATTTTGTGTAATTAGTACAGTGGGGGTTAAGTAGGTAGTGTTAGGTAGGTAGGAGTTAATAGGTTAGGGTAGAGGGGGTTAGTTTAGATTTAGTGGTTTATTGTTGGGGAATTGTGTAGTGTTTGTACTTAGTGCCATGAGGGTCCTTGCGGACCCTTATGGCACTTATGGGGTTAATAATAGGCTTCTAATTGTCCTATGAAGGTCTTCAAAGACCCTTATGGGATTGTTTGTGTTAACTAGACACTTTGGGGGTGCCGATGGGGATCCCCAGGACAGAGGGGATTTAATTTTAGGTGCCGTGGCCGGGACTGGCTAATAGTGTGCTGCAGGCCCTTTAAGGAGCGCAGTGGGGAATTTGAATCTTTTAACTGCAGCAGGGGCCTGATTGATGCCAATCGGGGGCCCCTCGCTGCAAGGGGTTAATGTGGGGGGGGTACGGGGGTCCCTATGGACCCCTGCAGCAAGTGGTTAATGTGGGGTCACTTCGGGGGTCCTGATGGGGACCCCAAGCATAGAGTGGGGTTCATTGTAGGTGCCGGGGGGGGGGGAGGGGTAGTTGGAGTACGCCCCACGGCAGGGCTTATATGTAGGACTGCCGCAGAGGTCCCATTCAGGACCCAGCGGCAATTGACGAGGTGGGGGAGCATGCAAGATCATCTTGCAAACTGTCACTCCTCATGTACATTTTCTCCGTGTTGACACGGACGACCGTGCTGCGTAGCTCACACGTTGCTCGCAGCAGGGCTAATTTAATAGCGTTGTCACTTTTCAAAATTTGCAGCACGCAGGGTTTAAGTACAAACCTTGTATCTATGAGGCTGGAATTTAATAAGGCTGTTTTTGTCTACCCTTACTCCTAGGTGACAGAGAGTCTTGTTATATTGGATTGTCAGCCCCTTCTGACAGGATTATGGATACCACAACAGTTAATTAGCCATTGTCCTGCTTATCCTGTTTCCTCTGGCAAGATTAATAAGATAATGTGAAAAATAGCTCTGCCTGGGTGAGGGTCTTATGGAGTAAGTCTGCTATGTGAAGGAGCACAATGGAAAACTAACAATATGTCAACCATCTTGTACAATAATAATGACAGAAGTTACATTTCGTCAATAAACCAAAAATAAACAGTAACAACCCTCAAAGTGCCAATGTCCGTATGTTTATGACAGCTCTAAAAGACGCCCTAACTGACAAAAGTCGGTCATTACACCATTTCTTACTTTTCTAAACAAAACACAGATTTATTCACTTTGTAATTAAAAAAACTATTTGCAACAGGAACCTGCAGATTAATTTTGATATGCAATTGATTTTCAATCAGGAGTTTATTTTGTATCTCAGAGCAATGCTTTTTTGGTGTGTTTTAATTATTAGCTATTTTGAATTTACCAATTGATGAGCTGAAAAAAGGAATTGATGACATGGCCAGGTTACTTACATTTTATTGTACAGGTATTTTTCTACAAAGACACTTTACAGGACTGCCTGATGATCATTTCGCTGACTATGCAGCTTACTCATAGGCTTCAAATTATAATCTGAATATTTTAAATGACTAAGGCATTTGATGAGCATGTTTGAGAATCCATTAAATAGCTGACTCCCACCGATAGATAGGTGGATAAAAATATTTTGTTTTCCAACAAAGCTACAGCAAAAGTCAACTCAAACCTGATTACCTTTATTAATAAATAAGTTAAAATGTATTATGTGTGTGCTTATTTTCACATTTTAATAAATGAAAACAATGTCCCCCAGATCAGGTTTACACTGTATAGTCATATACACTTTTTTTGCAGGAGTTGGTCTCTGCTTGTTTTTTATTAGCCACTGCCATCTTGGTTAGGGCAAACAGAACAAAATCCATGAAATACATAAATAAATACAGTCTTTTGTTTATTGTTTATTATATGCAATTTTTCTGTGGTGCAAGTTGCCATTGTTGTTTTTGTCTATCTGCTTATAAAATCAGTAGGTGACAGTAAGGAATCATTCAACTGCATTAGTTCAAATGTGGCACTCTCTGTACTTTCAGTAGGACAAATGCATGTATTATTTCTTATGTGAGTAAAAATGTGGCCTTAATAATTGTAATTAATTGACCAACTTTTTCAATTTTTTAAAATGTTTATGTTGAGAACGAATACCAAGCAAATATCTGGTATGATAAAAAGAGAATTACAAATAAAACATAATAATAATAATATTGATAATAATAATAATAATACAACTTCTACTAATAATAATAGGAATAATTATCACATATATAGTTGTGAGCATGCGGATTGTTGCTAACGCTGCGGGCTCGTGTAACGAGCCTGCGGCCCTCGAGAAGCGAGGGCCTCAGTTTCTGGCATGGAGCGCTGAAGGTGCTCCTTGCCAGCAAATGCGGACCTCGCAAAATTTACGGACTTACGAGAAACAAATATGAGACGCGGGACTTAGAAAAAAAAACATTACGACCTCGCAAAATACGACCTTACCGCCCGAAACCCGCGCACATGAAAACATTAAAAACATAATAAATACACACAAGAAACACATAAAAAGCTTACCCACAGCAAGAGGGGGCACCCAGGACCTCGGAAAGTGAAGTTACACCAAGAAGGGAGGGGAGAAAGCGGAATAGATACTCCTAGTGCAGATTACTTTGTGCCTCTTCGTAGTATTAGTTTTACAGAGTTGTCTCTCACCTTTGGTGACCTCCAGAATGTGAGGTACTTAAAAGCTGGATGTGATTCTCTCTCACAGGTAGGTGTCAGAAGGGATATTTCAAGACCTCTTCATGGTTTTCGTAGTGCACCCCAATATACAGTGTGTTTCTATGATCTATGAGATGTACTTGAAATTACCTCTGTGTGGTGTCAGGTATACTGACAAAAACACTCCAATTTCTGTATATCTCTATACAAGAGTATGCACCAATGATTCTATATATATATGTGTATATGTTCATGTGTGTCTATGTGATCTAAATCCAAGTCTAATGGAAAGATACACACACACTCAATTCCTTGAAAAGATATACTTTTATTATGCCATAAAAAACATACTGGCCAATGTAGGAACTGGACAAAATATCCAAAAATATATAGGTACAACTAAAAGGTAAAATTTGGTAAAAAACATGATAAGAACCATGATGTCATAAAGGACACTAGGTCTCAATGTTTATCAGTGGGAAAGTACCCTAAAAGTGTGTATGTATGTAAATGGTAGATCAAACGTGTTTCGCTGCTCTTTGTTGCAGCTTCTTCAGTGATTAGTGTTCCTATAAAAAGCACAAATATTGGACAAAAAGATTGTATGCTTTATATACTATAATATTTTTAAGCCTTTATTTGTCCATTATAGGGATGAAGGCGGGTACATGCCTCCACCTATTAAATGGATATGTGTCTAGATAACTAGAACCTATATAAAATAAGACATAAAATCTTTTAATGTGTGGATATATACCCATACACATATATACATATACATACATACACAGTTAAAGTTGTTTTTTTTTTTTGTCCTGTCTTGATAATAAAATGTAATATATTATAGCTTACCTCTCAGTTGTAATTTGCACAATGTAAAGTAGGAAATTAGGAAACAATTCTCTTCTCAAGTACCAGCAGCAGTTAACTATCCAGTCACTCCGTTCATCACCTGAGTAAAAATGTAGAATTTTCTGGAAAGTAGGCAGTATTTATAAACTTTCAAGTGCCTCAGACCGTTAGAAAGCAATACGCATGCGCTATTTGCGTTCCAGCTTACAATTTGCGTTCCATCCGCCATTTTATGCGTAGTAGTTTTGAAAATGGTGGTTAATATCAGTGTGGTACGTGCCGCATAGTATGTGTTTCAGTTTTGCGAGTCACTGTAGTATAGTTACGTCTTAAGCCTCGTTTTCGTTTTGTTCGGCTGCCATTTTTTCTCTTGCTTAGGTGATTTTTGGCAGTTTAAACTCGTTTTTTGGACTTAAATGGACATGTAAATTAACTTTTCAAGGTGCCGGATGCCCCCCCTTGCTGTAAGTAAGCTTTTTATGTGTTCGTTGTGTTCATTTCTTGTGTTTCTGATGTTTTCATGCGTGTTGGGAATGGGTCGTTTCGCGGCCGTATTTTTTTGCGAGGCGGCCGTATTTTTTTTGCGAGTGATGCAGTTGGTTTTTACGTGTACGACGCAGTTGATTTTTTTTTCTAAGTCTTGCGTGTGTGTGTTAACTGCCTGTGAGGCGCCTTTAAGGGTTTTTTGCAGACAAACACTGCCGACGTTGGATCGTCCACCACCGCAAATGCGGCCCCTCGCTTCGCAAGGATCCGCATTTGCGGGGAACTGCGTCCCTCGCTTCCCGAAGGACGCAGTTCTTGTGGGCTCGCTGTGCGAGCCCGCAAGCATTAGCAACAACTCGTATGCTCACAACTATATATGTGATTAGTGCATACTCTTATATAGAGATATACAGAAATTGGAATGTTTTTGTCAGTATACCTGACGCCTCACAGAGGTAATTTCAAGTACATATCATAGATCATAGAAACACACTGTATATTGGGGTGCAATACGAAAACCATGAAGAGTTCTTGAAATATCCCTTCTGACACCTACCTGTGAGAGAGAATCACATCCAGCTTTTAAGTACCTCACATTCTGGAGGTCACCAAAGGTGAGAGACAACTCTGTAAAAGTACATTGTCTAATACTACGAAGAGGCACAAAGTAATCTGCACTAGGAGTATCTATTGCACTTTCTCCCCCTCCCTTTTTTCTTATATCTAGTACTTCAAATACACCACATGTATCAGGAGAAGCGGCATCTTCCAAGTGTGAGATCTACAGAGCCCTAGGAATATAACAACAAGACCCATCCAAGACCCCATAGAAATAGTTTGGAAATATACTAACATCCACATATTATCCACATCAACATATTATCTACAGAAACTGAGAGAGAATTATCTTGGACTGACATTATCTGAGAAAACTAAGCGCTAAAGCCCATATTGGGAATACAAAAAGCCCAATACCATATTCATCTGCACCTCAATTTAAGTAGAAATACAAGAGCTTAGACACCCGAAAATCCCCTAAGCGAGAGAAAAAATGCCCGCCGAAAAAAACAAAAACGAGGCTACAGGACCCTAAAGACGCAAAACACCACCAAAAACATACAGATTTTCCAAAAAACACGGACGCGATCCAAGAACAAGGACGCCAAATCAGCCACAGCCACATACCACACATTAGGCGCCATTTTACAACACAAACTTACACAATGCGGAAGTACACAGCTACCCTAACAGATTTTCCGAGCGAACACAGCCTATTTACACTACACACTGCACACATTCATGACACTTACACAGCAGCTCCACAGCACTGAAAACACACATTGTATGCTGCAGCAACATGAAAACTGATTGCCAGCTCTTCAACTCAATGCTTCCTGCATATATTACTTCAAAATAGGTAAAGTATATTAATTTATTATTTCATTAATTATTTCATTGTCATACAAAAAAAACAAAAAACAACTCTGCTCATCGCACACAAAAAAAAAACAACAGCCTCGCAATGAGTGCCGAAGGATCTTGGTAAAACAACAAAATTAATGTCACAAACAAACAACATTACCTGCCTTACAATCTTATTGCCGTCAGTTTTTGACGGGCAAGTCGCTAGTCACATATATAGTTGTGAGAAAGTGGGTTGTTGCTAACGCTTGTTGCTAAAGCGAGAGGCGCAGTTGCTGGAAAGGAGCGCCGAAGTAGCTCCTTGCCAACAACTGTGGACTTTAGGCCTGCAAATGCGGCCCCTCGCGAAGCAAGGGGCCGCATTTGCAGAGGTGGAGGCTCCCACCTCAACCACAAAATTTACGGACTTGGCATCCACAAATACGAGCCCTGGGACTTTAAGGCCTTAGCGCCCGAGCCCGCGCACATGAAACCATTAAAAAGACAATAAATACACACAATAAACACATAAAACGCTTACCCACCGCAAGGGGGGGGGGGGGCACCCGGGACCTCTGCAAGTGAAGTTACACCTAAATTTAAGTCCAAATTCAAAAGTTTAGACACATGAAAATCCCCTAAGCGAGAGAAAAAATGGCTGCCGAAAAAAAAAAAACGAGGCTACAGGACCCTAAACACACAAAACACCACGAAACACATACAGGTTTTCCGAAAAATAGTGAATATTGTGTTTTGGACCTATTAACAAGGATGCATATATTACATCAAAATAGGTAAAGTGTATTAATTTATTAATTTATTATTTCATTAGCATACAAAAAACGACCGCCAAAGCTGCTCATAGCACACAAACAACCAACAGCCTCACAATGAGCGCTGAAGGCGCTCAACGTGAGGCTTGCAAAGAGTGCCGAAAGGATCTTCCTGGCAACTCTCCAAGGAATGCTTTGACTGAGGGATGCATGAATGTAGGCCTGTTTGGGATTAGCCTATTTGTATCCCCCCAGGCCAGTTACTCACTGCCCTGATTGGTCCAGAGACTGTGGGAAGCGACCAATTGACTAAGCACAATATAGGTGCTCTTTTAGGGAACACATTGAATGTGTTCTCTCTTTTATTTGTATCAACAAAATTAATGTCTCAACCAAATACCATTACCTGCCTTACAATCTTATTGTCATCATTTTTTGACTGGCAAGTCGCTTGTAACAATAATCATAGTAATACTACAACTACTACTACTACTACTATTAATAATAATAATAATAATTAAAAAAAAGTTACAATAAAAAGAGCTATATCTTTATGACACACTGTTTTGTAGCTTCACTGTAATATATGCCCCTACAGTATATATTCTCATATGGACTATTCAAATACTACTTTTACAGTAGATAAAATACTGTAGATATGAGCAATTTAATATAAATGATAAGATTGCACTGTATTAATGTTGTTAGCAGTTATGATTAAATATCACCACTAGATGGCTCTAGTATATTGAATTTAAAATAAAGTCCTAGAAACATAGATGACATGAGATAATATCCAAAAAGCCTTATCTGTTCTATCCATTCCATTTACAGTACCTAAAAGCCTCAGGATAAAATATATATATATTATTAATAATATTTAGTGTTGTACAATTACATATTGCAACTAGATGGGAAAGATCTGTCCTGGCACATTATCACAGAGAAATAGGTTATCACAAAAAATTGGACTTGTGGATCAATAGTCATGCAATAACAAAAAATGAGAGGTTTTGAAAAATTAAGTGGATATTAGTATATAAATTGCAAATTGTATTTTTTTTTCATGTTTAGTTATTTTGCTTAATAAATAATAAAGTGAAGGATATAGAAGTTAAGATTATATAGGTAACCCTGCATATTATGTTTGTATAATGTATGCTTTTAATTTTACACAACAGTAGTTATTTGTTTGTATAACGTTCTTGGAATCACATATAATAATTGTCAAACTGCGAGACGTCGTCATGCTTTGCGTGGTGCGTACGACTTAGGCGCTCATCGCCTGCAAGACTCGCATAGCGAGGCGAGCAGTTGAGGCAGTAAAACTCGCAGCAAAGTGAGGCGAGCAGTGGAGACATTGAAAGCACACTCAGGCAGAAAGGAGTACCAAAGGCGCTGCTGCTAGCCTCGCGAAGCGAGACGAGCCGATGAGGCATTGAAAAATGAGCAACTTAGCCTGCAAGCACTTAGGAAATGCGGGATCACCTTAGGCTGCAAGCAGTTGACGAATGCGGGAGTTACAAAAATATTTACGAGACGCGGGACTAAATACGAGGTCGGAAAAATACGAAGTTAACGGCCGAAAAAACACGAGAAAAAAAATACAAAAAAAACATCACACAAAACAAGGACGTCTGGGAGTGAGGTTGCATGCGAATTTAAGGCAAATTTGCAGAGTTTCGGCATTCGAAAATCGGGTAAGAGAGGAAAAACATGGTGGCCTAATAAAATGAAAACGAGGCTACATGACCTCGAACCGCACAAAACACCGCCAGCCGCCTACAACTTTTACCCAGGACAATACAAGGTAAAAAATACACTATTAGAAACTATCAGACTGTCTTTTTTAAAGATCGCCGAAGGTGCTCAGAGGAGCAAAAGTACACCAGCTTGACAATGTGTGGCAAATAGCATTGCCATGGCTTCAAATGTTATTGCTCCGTCATTTTTGATGGGCAAGTCGCTAGTTAATATATATTCATTAAGGATATCATTATGTTTATTCTCAGGCATGCTCACATCCGTTAACTGTGTTTAATCGACTCCCACTGGAAGGATGTTACACTCATTTACTACTCTTTTTTTAAAGTAATACTATTCTTGCATTATACGTGTTCTCAAAGACACTTGCAGCCTTATTAAATTGCAATTCGGCCAATTGAATAGGGCTCTATTTAAGCACAGAGCATATTTTCTCACAGAAGTTTTTAGTTAGTGAAGACCTTGCTTTTGGATAGAAGTTCACTAACTAAAAACTTCTGTAAAAAAATATGCTCTGTGCTTAAATAGAGCCCTATTCAATTGGCTGAATCGCAATTTAATAAGGCTGATAATTCCTAGGGATTTAGCCATGACTTAGATAAGCATACAGCTATCTTGTAGCTTTATTGTCAAAGTGAAACACCATAATATTTTAAGACTGTCATTTTAATCATGGCTTTACAGATATATCTTTTTTCAGAACTGTTTATGTGACAACCCAAACATGCTACACACAGTATTGCTACCATTAATTATATGCGTATATCATTATACATATTCGGCAAAGGAAATACACAGTGGGCCTCATTCTATTAAGGGCCGCTATTCAATTCACGGCCTCCGGGGGGATTACGGTCGTCGAGCTGCGGCCGCTTACAATGAGCTTACTTCCGTCAAAGCCTTTGATCTTACGCGGCCGCAAGAGTTGCGGCCGCAAGAAAACCCAGGCCGCTTTTCATTTGCTACACGAACACTTCCGTCAAGGCTGAGCCGCAGCTTACTTTCACCAAAAAGGTCCCGCAAGGCTCTTACTTACAAATCATAGCACCAATTAAGCACATAAAAAAAGCCATCCTGTACTTTGATAAGACGTGAAGTGATTGTAGGGGTTAGAATTCATAGCACAACAGTCTCCTACACTCAAATCTGTAAATCATTTTTTTAGAGCCCTATTCAATTGGCCAAATCACATTTGAATGAGGCCCAAAGTAGGCAGTCTGTGAGTGTGTTTCTGGCTCTGTACCCTAAGCCATGGATATTTTCTGAAGCCTACCTGAGAGCAAGGGCAATAGCCCAAAGTGTATTCCCCTGTTAAGTGGGGCAAAGGGTGGTACATTTTGAGTCTTATTAATCAATGTTTTTCAATATTTCTGTGTTGAGTAACACATTCCAAGCAAATATTTGAACGTATATTATGTTACAATAAGTAGAACTACATCTGTATTTAATGATAATACAAAAGTGTCCTGTAGCTTTACTGTAATATATGTAAATATCTTCCCGTCTGTATCCTCACAGGGAACCTTCAAAACATACTTTGGGCCTCATTCAAATGCAATTTGGCCAATTGAATAGGGCTCTATATAAGCACATAGCATATTATTTTTACAGAAGTTTTTAGTTAGTGAAGACCTTGTTTTGGATTGAAAAACATCTGTAAAAAAAAAATGCTATGTGCTTATATAGAGCCCTGTTCAATTCAGCCTCTAACTCACAAATAGTTTGCTGGTAGCTAAAAGATGCCGATTGAATAGGGGTCTATGTCTACTAGTTGTATCACGCTGTGTTTTAGAATATAGACAAGATATACATAATGGGCCCTATTCTATTGCAGCCACATTAAATTGGGGCTACGTTTTAAAACGTAGGCCGTAACTCCACATTTTTGTGTTATGGGTATTAAATTAGCCCTGTAACGTTGCTCACAGTGGACTTGCATGTTAAAACGCAGGACGTCCGAGAACAGGCTACGTTTGGAGCAATGTTGAACTTCGCCCACGTAAATCCTTTAATTTGTCATGCCCATAACCGCAACTTGTTCAATTCAGCTATTAAATTGTAACGTGGTCACTTGCGAGCAAGCACGTAACACGCAAATGGAGCCCCAAGCCCAACGTGTGCTCGAGAGCACCCGCAAAGGGGGTAAAGTCCAATACGTAGCACTTACAATGCAAATAACAACAATCTACTGTACATTCATTATAAGGGAAAGTGATGTTGGGTCTTAGCACAACATTCTCGAGGCCACAAATCAGCCCTGAAAAATTATTTATTTCATGTTTATATTTTGTGTTATATCAATCCCTGCAATCAATGTGTTAAGACATATATTGTAACTTGAAAATAAATAGAAAATAAATAGAATGTCATATTTACGGCTTTATTAATATTGCATTATATCTGGAATTGGGTCAGATCGTAAACTGTAATTGAAGCACGTAAGACTTCAAAATCTACCCTTCCCTCTTTTTTCATTGGCTCCATCTGAACCCGTAACTACGTGCTTGCTTAATTGTTTGTGTTCGAGCATGCAACTCCGACAGCCGAGAGCTGATCTACGAAATAGCATCTCTCGCTCGTAGCTCGCAGCACTTCTAATTTATTAGCGAAGAAAAAATGACAAATTTCAAGCACACAGCCCTTATGTGCTACACGTTGGACTTACGAGGCTGGAATTTAATATAGCCCTTGGTAAAGAATTATGGCCTCGATTCAGTTGAGCTATTGTTTACGGGAGCCCGTAATGTAGCCTGTAAACTAATTTACTTTTCAATTGGCGTCTTTTTGCGAGTCGCAAACGATCTACGGTTTACAAGCTGAAAACCCCTGCAGGTGTCAAAATTGTAACTTACAACCCTTATAAGTCTTGGATCTTTTAAGCCTGCAAGAGTTACAATCGCTAAAATCTCAAATCACAATTCAATTTCTGCAGTTTTTAAAGCCTGCACATATTTTCTCACACGTAAATGTCAAATGTAGAAGATGTACCAGATAGGACTCGCAAGGGGGTTAAAAACCTGTTTGTAGCACTGTAAATGCAAATAAAAAATGAATGCTGAACTTTAAAAGAGAAAGCAACGAAAATACATTAGAATTAATTGCACAACAGTCTCAAGCTCGTAAATCTGCAATCAAAAATTATCATTATCATTTCGATGTCATATGAATCTCGGGAATTAATGAGTTAATACATATCAAGACACCCGCATGGACTAAACAATTTCCTTCATTCATTTATATTATTTTGTACATTGCAGGATTGCAAGTCTGATCACATATCAGTCCCCTAAACACTTGATGATTGACATGTAACCTCCATGTTTTACTGACGTAATGATAAAGGTCTCATTTTCTATTGGCTGTTTATAAATCGGGAGTTATGGCCTTGCTTAATTGATCATGTTCACGCTCTGAAATGCTACATATGATTGCATAGTTTAAGGTTTAGACTTCCGACTCGTACGTTGCGGGTTTGTTAAATTGAAAGGCTCTGTAATTGTAGCAAATCTCATGCCTGCAGACATACAGACTGTACAATGCAATCTGCGGGTTTGCAATTAAATAAGGCTCCACTTGTAATATTACACTATATTTCACACATATAATTAATAAGTTCCAGTAAAGTATAGGTATTATTCAACTTTTCCTCCTGACATCATTTAATCATCAGCAGGAACGGAAAAAAATGTATTTTGCTCTGCCGATACGTGATGTAAGAGGACAATAATCTCTTAAATTCCTTTTTAATATGATCCGATTTAACTTCTTTTCACAAAGTATGATTACATTTAAGTAATATAAATGAGCTGGAGGAAAAAAACTTCAGCCATCTTGCACATTGTAAAAAAAGAAGACATACCATATAAACCTGTGTATAAGCCGAGTTTTTAAGCCCTTTTTTTAAGCCTGAAAAGGGTCCCCTCGGCTTATACTCAAGTCACCCGTGTCTCTCCACCCCTGTGTCTCTCTTTCTCCCCCGTGTCTCTCTTTCTCCCCGTGTCTCTCTTTCTCCCCGTGTCTCTCTTTCTCCCCGTGTCTCTCTTTCTTCCCTGTGTCTCTCTTTCTTCCCTGTGTCTCTCTTTCTTCCCTGTGTCTCTTTTTCTCCCCCGTGTCTCTTTTTCTCCCCCGTGTCTCTCTTTCCCTCCTGTGTCGCTCCACCCCCATGGCTCTCTTCCCCCCCTGTCTCTCCACCCCCATGTCTCTCTTTCCCCCCCATTTCTCTCCACCCTCGTGGCTCTCTTTCCCTCCTGTGTCTCTCCACCCCCGTGGCTCTTTCCCTCCCCTCCCCCCCATCCTCAACCCCCCTATCCTAAACCCCCCTATCCTAAACCACCCATTCTCATCCTCAACCCCCCTCCCCATACTCAACCCCCCTCCTCATCCTTAACCCCCCTCCACATCCTCAAGCCCCTCCAATTACCTACCCCTCTCCCATCACTTAACTTCCATCAGCAGCTGCTCCTCCTCTCTCCTTCCGACTGCGTCAGGACATATGCTAATGACGTGACGTCACATGCGCGTCACGTCATTAGCATTGTCCGGGTCCCGACGCAGCCGGAATTAGCGAGGGGGAGCAGCTGCTGATGGATGGTAAGTGAGGGGAGAGGATGAGGTAATTAGAGGGGTAAAGTTAGGAGGGGGTTGAGGATGAGGAGGTGGGTTGAGGAGGGAGGTTGAGGAGGGGGTTGAGGATGAGGAGGGGATTGAGGAGAGAGGTTGAGGATGAGGAAAGGGGATCGAGGATGAGGATGAGGATGAGGGAAGGGGTTGAGGATGAGGAGAGTGGTTGAGGAGGTGGGTTGAGGAAGGGGGATGAGGAGAGAGGTTGAGGAGGGGGGTTGAGGATGAGGAGTGGGCTAGAGGATGGGGGTTGAGGAGAGAGGTTGAGGATGAGGAGGGGGTTGAGGATGAGTAAGGGGGTTGAGGATGAGGAGAGAGGTTGAGGATAATGAGAGAGGTTGAGGATGAGGAGAGGGATGAGGAGAGAGGTTGAGGGGGGGTTGAGGATTAGGAGAGGGAATAAGGAGAGAGGCTGAGGAGGGGGGGTTGAGGATGAGGAGGGGGGATAAGGAGAGTGGTTGAGGAGGGGGGTTGAGGATGAGGAGGGGGGTTGAGGAGGGGGGGTTTAGGTTGAGGAGAGAGGTTGAGGAAGGGGGATGAGGAGCGGGGTTGAGGAGGGAGGATGAGGAGGGAGGATGAGGAGGGAGGATGAGGAGGGAATTGAAGAGAGAGGATGTGGAGGGAGGATGAGGAGGGGTGTTGAGGAGGATGATAAGGGAGGGGGAGGAAAAGAGACATGAGGGAAAGGGGAGAAAGACACAGGGAAGGGAGAGGGGGGAAGAGACACAGGGGATGGAGAGGAGGGGAAGAGACACAGGGGAGGGAGAGGGGGAAGAGACACAGGGGAGGGAGAGAGGGGATACAAGAAAGGGGCACAGAGGGCACACAAGAGGGGGACACAGAAGGCAGCATATTTCCCACCCTCTGCTTATACTCGGGTCACTAAGTTTTCCCAGTATTTTGTGGTAAAATAGGTGCCTCAGCATATGCTCGGGTCGGCTTATACTCGAGTATATACGGTAATTTGTATACATGCATAGTTTTTTTTATAAATGCAGAAACATGCATATAAAGCAAATACTTTTTAGCCATAAAATTAGACCAGACAGAAATATAATTGTTGTTATACTGTACATAACAATAGACCACAAATAAATATAAATTGATTGATAAATCACTTATTGTAAGAAATTAAGACCCAATAGTCCAGATAAGACAAGGTGATACATTTGTGAAACCTTCCAAGACCATGTTATAGTATAGGGCAGTGTGTCCAGGCTATGGAGGCATATTAATTTGCAAATACTTTTGAAACATTTTTAGCATAATAAAAGCCTGTTTTAGCCCTATGATAAAAAATTATATTTTACTTTGATTTAACTCTACTCACCATGTTGGTCTCTCTAATTCCTCCCGTCCTTCAGTCAAGTGTTAAGTCAGTAGGCAGTAAGCTGTGAAACTCTATATAATATGTTGTAATGATCACATAGTATAGAGAGCAGCTCCTATGCTAGAAATTGCACCACATGGACCAATAGGAAGCCTCCCTTATACTGCAACCACAGATCTCCAGAAATGTAAACACCTCTCAACCGTTCACAAACACTCAATTTCAACCTACATTCTATGGATTCTAATTAAAAACTAGCTTTATGATAGTTTGTTGTGATTAATTTTGTCAGAGTTTTCCCAACATATATGTTTTTGGGCTGTGTTCTTTTAAGATCAAAATTATAGGCTATGTATAATGTATTGGTCAGAGATTGAAGGGCCACACAATTCAGCACAATTTGGGAAATCTCATGTTGAAATACTATTTGAATTTTTTTTAAATATGTGCATTTTTCACTGAGAAATCACATGAAATAAAATCTGTGTTTACATATATAACAGACTGTCCACTATATATATAGTTATATTTTTCCTTGCAGGTTTGAGAAGTTTTTGGGCTAGTGGATCCCAATTAGTAGTTTCGTGCTCAGATTTTCCAGATCATAGTTACATAGTTACATTGGCCCTCATTCTATTATCGGCCATAAATCGGCCGCAAAGCTGCGATTCCTTGCGGGGCTCCCGTTACCTTGCAATTCAAATAGAGGGGATATCCCCTTACGGCTGGCCGTATATCTTGCAACCGGCCGTAAGCCCAGAAATCTTTAAAAGCAAATATATATTCAAGACGGCACTGTAAAGCTCTGTAAATGCTAGGGATTATAATGGGGGACATGAGGATTTATAGCAACCCCCTCTCAAGCTTGCACATCAGCCCAAATCCGAGATTTCATTAACTGTTTATTTTCCGGCCGCAGCGTGGGCGGGTCTGAGGTGCTCAAAGCCCTCTGGACATTTTCCATGGATAGTTGACATACATTTTTTAAAAAATTATTTACGGATTTGAGTGTAGGGGAATATTGTGCTATGAATGCTAACACCTACAATCACTTTATAGTCTCCTCAGAGTGCAGGATGGCTTTATTATGTGCTTAATTTTGTGCCTGCGGGACCTTTTTGCTGCAAGTAAGCTTACTTGGCGTGTGCGGCCGCAAGGGATAACAAGGCGCCGGCCGCAAGCCTGCGGAGTCCCCGGCCAGAAGGGAATAGAATAGGCAAATAGCTTGCGGCCGGTCCTTGCGGCCCCGCATCTTCTATGGCCGATAATAGAATGAGGGCCATAGTATTTAAGGTTGAAAAAAGACTTTCAGTCCATCAAGTTCAACCTTTTAAGAACTCATCTGATCTGCAATATGCAGTTCTTAGTTCCGATGGTCTACAATGGTCATATATTATTCAATGTATATTCTGTATCTATCTTGGAGCTGCTCTCCTTTGTTTGATATTGTTCACAAACGTATCAAGTATGCTGATAAACGAAAAGAAAGGGGGGTGGGAAAAAGCACACCACGATCTAGTGCAGATTATTCAAAAGGTAAGCTATTGGATACACATCACAATATAATTAGGATTTTTGTACCTGACAACCACATTAGCTTGTGTGTACTACTTCTGCCACAATTTTATCATTACTCATAATAGTGATTTTTTATTTCACATTTTTTATTTCATTGTTTATGTGGAATAATATTGTGTATAATAAAGTCCTTCTTTAAATCTATGGGACTTTGTATGATCTATTTCCATGAATCACCATTATTATTTACTTCATTACTTTTGTCCACATCAAAAAACAATAGTGGATAACCATACCACCAGAGATCAACAAGAACAATCTCATCAATGCTTTTATATACCTCATATATTTTGAGGATATTCAAGGTGAGAATCCAATTTTTCTAGTTGCACATATTGTGTATCCAATAGCAGAATAATCTGCACTAGATAGTGGTGCGTTTTCTCCTACCCCCCCCCTTTCTTTTTGTTTATTTTTCCTTGCAGGCAGAAAATTCAGGTTTCTGTTCTCTTGCCTGTCTGAATTGGAGTAATTCAGATCAATCCAGGGGGGTCAGTGCTCTGTTACCAGTGGGTGCTCAATGCCTCACCTTTCAGTGGTCCTAGCAAAAAAAATGTAACCCTTACCACATCAATCTATGCAGGTATGGAATACTGGACACACTTAAACAGGAAAGCTATGGGTTAACTGGTCCAGAGGATGCTGTGCTAGCCATCAGTGCTCTGTGCACAGCTCCTTTCAGTGATCCTAGCAAACCCTTTATATAACCCTTGCTCCATCTATCTGTGCCAGTATGGAGTACTGGACAAACTAAATAGGAAAGATGTGGGCTAACTGGTCAGTGCATTGTAACCTGAGTCCAGAGGTTGCTGTCCTATCCATCATGGTCTTGTCCCATAGGGCTTCACACAACATACATCTGTTATTAGTCATGCAACAGCCAGTGGGCAGGATATACTTGTATGTACTGTATCTCGCAAAAGTGAGTACATCCCTCACATTTTGTAAATATTTTAATATTTGTAAATCTTTTCGTGTGACAACACTGAAAAAATGATACTCTGCTAAAATGTAAAGTAGTAAGTGTACAGCCTGTATAACAGTGTAAATTAACTCAACACACAGACATTAATGTCTAAACTGCTGGCAACAAAAGTGAGTACACCAAGTGGAAATGTCCAAATTAGGCCCAAAGTGTCAATATCTTGTGTGGCCACTATTATTTTCCAGCACTGCCTTAACCCTCATGGGCATAGAGTTCAACAGGGCTTCACAGGTTGCCCGCTGGAGTCCTCTTCCACTCCTCCATGAGTACATCACTGTGCTGGTGGGTGGATGTTAGAGACCCTGCACTCCACCACCTTCCATTTGAGGATGCCCCACAGATGCTCAATAGAGTTTAGGTCTAGAGACATGCTCGGCCAGTCCACCACCTTTACCTTAAGCTTCTTTAGTAAGGCAGTGGTCGACTTGTTTGGGGTCATTATAATGTTGGAATACTGCCCTGCGGCCCAGTCTCTGGAAGGAGGGCATCATGCTCTGCTTCAGTATGTCACAGTACATGTTGGTATTCATGGTTCCCTCAATGAACTGCAGCTCCCAGTGCCAGCAGCACTCATGCGGCCCAGACCAAAACACTCCGACCACCATGCTTGACTGTAGGCAAGACACACTTGTCTTTGTACTCCTCACCTGGTTGCCGCCACACACACTTGACACCATCTGAACCAAATAAGTTTATATTTGTTTCATCGGACCACAGGGCATGGTTCCAGTAATCCATGTCCTTAGTCTGCTTGTCTTCAGCAAACTGTTTGCAGGCTTTCTTGTGCATTATCTTTAGAAGAGGCTTCCTTCTGGGACGACAGCCATGCAGACCAATTTGATGCAGAGTGCCGTGTATGGTCTGAGCACTGACAGGCTGACCTCCCACCCCTTCAACCTCTGTAGCAATGCTGGCAGCACTGGCATATGTCTTTTTCCCAAACACAACCTCTGGATATGATGCTAAGACTGGGCCGCAGGGCAATATTCCAACATTATAACGACCCCAAACACACCTGCAAGACGACCACTGCCTTACTAAAGAAGCTGAAGGTAAAGGTGATGGACTGGCCAAGCATGTCTCTAGACCTAAACCCTATTGAGCGTCTGTGGGGCATCTTCAAACGGTAGGTGGGGGAGTGCAAGGTCTCTAACATCCACCAGCTCCGTGATGTCCTCCTGGAGGAATGGAAGAGGACTCCAGTGGCAACCTGTGAAGCTCTGGTGAACTCCATGGCCATGAAGGTTAAGGTAGTGCTGGAAAATAATGGTGGCCACACAAAATATTGACACATTGGGCCCAATTTGGACATTTCCACTTAGGCTGTGTGTTGAGTTATTTTGAGAGGACAGAAAATGTACACTGTTATACATGCTGTACACATACTACTTTACATTGTAGTAGAGTGTCATTTCTTCAATGTTGTCACATGAAAAGATATACCGTATATACTCAAATATAAGCCGAGTTTTTCAGCCCTTTTTTTAAGGCTGAAAAGGGCCCCCTTGGTCTAAACTCGAGTCACCACCCCCGTATCTCTCTTTCCCCCTGTGACTCTCTTTTTCCCCATGTCTCCCTCCCCCCGCCCCCTGTGGCTCTGTTTCTCCCCCGTGGCTCTTTCCCTCCCCCTCCCTTATCCTCAACACCCCCATCTCAACAGCCCTACTCATCCTAAACCCCCATCCTCATCCTAATCCCCCCTCCTCACTTTACCCCTCTAATTACCACCCCCTCTCCCTTTCTCCTCACTTACCTTCCATCTGCAGCTGCTCCTCCACGTTCCTTCGTCTGCATCGGGACCCGGCCTATGCTAATGACGTGATGTCACTTGCTCGCCACATCAGCCGGAAGGAGCGCAGTGGATCGGAGGAGCAGCTGCAGATGGAAGGTAAGTGAGGGGAAAGGGAGAGGTAATTAGAGGGGTAATGTGAGGAGGGGGCTTTAGGGTGAGGATGGGGGGGTGCGGATGAGGAGGGGGGTTGAGGATGAGGAGGGGGATTTAGGATGAGGAGGGGGGGTTAGGATGAGGGTTGAGGATGAGGAGGGGGATTTAGGATGAGGAGGGGGGTTGAGGATGAGGAGGGAGGTTGAGAATGGGGGGTTGAGGATGAGGATGAGGGGGTTGAGAATGAGGATGAGGGGGTTGAGAATGAGGAGGAGGGTTGAGAATGAGGAGTGGGGTTGAGAATGAGGAGGGGGTTGAGGAGGGAGGTTGAGGAGGTGGAGGGAAAGAGACACAGGGAACGGAAAGGGGGGAAGAGACACAGGGGAGGGAGAGGAGGGGAAGAGACACAGGGAAAGGAGAGGGGGGAGAGACACAGGGGAGAAAGAGGGGTGTGAGACAAAGGGGAGGGAGAGGGGGGATAGACACAGGGGAAGGAGAGGGGGGAAGAGACACAGGGGAGAGAGAGGGGTGACACAAGAAAGGGGCAGAGAGGGCACACAAGAGGGGGACACAGAGGGCACAAGAGGGACACAGGGGGCAGCAAATTTCCCACCCTCGGCTTATACTCGAGTCACTAAGTTTTACCCGTATTGTTGCGTATACTCGAGTATATACGGTAATAAAATATTTACAAAAATGTGAGGGATGTACTCACTTTTGTGAGATACTGTAAACATAGATTTAAAAAATTAGATTTTTTTTATGTTATTGGTGTAATTAAAAAATAGATAATTTTAAACATATAATCTTATGCTTTTTCACACCATGAAGAGCACATACAGTGAGCCACATGGCCCCTTAAGAAAACAAGCAAAAACATTCTTACATATTAAAAATGCATATGCTAATGACATGACATCACATGCACGCCACGTCATTAGCATTAGCCGGGTCAAGACGCAGCCGGAAGGAGCGCAGTGGAGCGGAGGAGCAGCTGCAGATGGAAGGTAAGTGAGGGGAAAGGGGGAGGTAATTAGAGGTGTAAAGTGAGGAGGGGGCGTGAGGATGAGGAGGGGGGTTGAGGATGGGGGGTTAAGGATGAGGATGGGGGTTGAGGAGGGAGGTTGAAGAGGGAGGATGAGGATGGGGGGTTGAGGTTGAGGAGGGGATTGAGGAGGGAGGTTGAGGATGAGGAGGGGGGGTTGAGGAGGTGGAGGGAAAGATACACAGGGGAGAGAGAGGGGGGAAGAGACACGGGAGGGAGAGGAGGGGAAGAGACACGGGAGGGAGAGGAGGGGAAGAGACACGGGAGAGGGAGAGGAGGGGAAGAGACACAGGAGAGGGAGAGGAGGGGAAGAGACACAGGAGAGGGAGAGGAGGGGAAGAGACACAGGGAAGGGAAAAGGTGGGGGGATGACACAAGGGAGAGAGAGGGGGGACACAAGAAAGGGGCACAGAGGGCACACAGGAGGGGGACACAGGGGGCATTACATTTCCCACCCTCTGCTTATACTCGAGTCACTAAGTTTTACCAGTATTTTGTGGATTATACTCGAGTATGTACGGTAATAAAATATTTGCAAAAATGTCAGGGGTGTACTCACTTTTGCGAGATACTGTAAACATAGATTTACAAAAATTTGATTTTTTTATGTTATTGGTGTAATTAAAAAATAGATAATTTTAACATATAATCTTATGCTTTTTCACACCATGAAGAGCACATACAGTGAGCCACATGGCCCTTTAAGAAAACAAGCAAAAACATTCTTACATGTTAAAAATGCAAGTAACTATGGCCCACATTCAAATTCGAAGCCCGCAACTCCCTTGTATCAGGCCGAGTGTCTTCAAGTGAGTTGCAGACTCCCATTCGACTCCAATTGCGATGCTATTCACTTCTGCAGCGGAGTGAGTAAAGGACAAGAGCCTTAAACCCGTAAATCCTCCTGAGGCTGCAAACTGTTTGGGGTAGGTACAAGCCGCGCTCGCCCGTAACTATCCAATTGCGGAATAACGCAGTGGCACATAGGCCTCTCAGCCAATCAGAAGCGGTCTAAACTTATATGATTGACAGTGGGAGCTTATAAATTTGAGTTCCACTCGCCCATGAGTTGACTGTGTGGTAAATTTCACTGGAAGTAGCACGCAGGTCCTGAGATTGGAGGATAGGTTTTGGTTTAAGAGTATCAGCTAGAGGAGAGAGGTAGATTGTGTTTTTTGTTTATTTATATTCTATTTCATACGGATTTACCCTTAAAACTTATACAAATTTACAGATTACACATATTTGCAAAACACATAGGTTAAATAATACACATAGAGACAGGTTAAAGAATACACATAGAGACATATAAAGAGTTAGGTCACACCCCATAACAACCCCACCCACCTTATCCGCCACACCCCATCCGCCAACAGTTATTAATAACTCATAGCACATACATTCTTTTTTTCAAACACACATATTACAGCAAAACTGTTTTTGATTTATCCTTTTAATTTCTGATTATGATGGAGGAAGGAGATAAGAGGGGAGAGGAGGGTAGAGTCGGGGAGGAGGAGAGAGAGGAGCGGCAGGAGGTCATGGGAAGTAGAGGTGGGAAGGAGGAGGTGAGGAGGGAGAGGAGGGAGAGGAGGTGGTGGAGGGCAAGGAGGGCGCAGAGCAGGTTGAGGAGGGAGGAGAGAAGGGAGGAGAAAAGGTCGAGGAGGGAGAGGAGGAGGATAGTGCAGAAGTGGGGGTAGGAACAGGGGTCAAGCACACCTAGAAGATTGACAGCAGTGAAGGGGCCTGACCCCATGGGGGGTGGTAGTTTGGGGAAGGGTCAGGCCTCAGGGACAGGTCAGAGAGGCCAGAGTCCCCATCCAAGAGTATAGGGGCAAGCACAGGGCCCACAATTATACGCACCAGGAGAATGTGGTCCTCCTCAGTGCTATGCATGGCTGCCCCATCATTCTTGCAGGGGGAAGGGAAGTTAAGCCTGGGCCTAGGGCTCAGGCTTGGAAGGAGGTAGCTGATGAGGTTACTGCTGTGGGCACAGTGCCAAGGGATGTAAGGTTTGTGAAGCACCTCTTTGATGACATCAGGGCCAAGGTGAGGAGGAGGATGTCCAAAGAGGAACAAGGCCGCCACGTGACCTATAATGGGTGGAAGAGGGTCTCCAGGGACCTGCTGAGACATCCAAATGCATCACATTAGTGTCACATTCCTATAGTTGTAAACATGCAGTATATCAATATATATAAAAAGGATAATAGTCACAATAGCATTAGATATCATATACCGTATTTTTCGCCGTATAAGACACACTTTTTCTTCCCCAAAACTGGGGGAGGAAAGTTGGTGCGTCTTATACGGCGAATATACCTTTTCAAACTGCCTCTGTCCTCTTGATCTCACCCCAGCGCTTCCTACCAGCATCGCGTCGGCCGGTGCGTCCTAGTGACGTCATACACGCAACGCTGCAGTACACGAGGAGTGCTGGTAGGAAGCACTGGGGTGAGATCAAGATGGCAGAGATCAGAAGAAAGGTGAGGATCAGGGGGGTCAGGGAGGATCAGGACGGTCAGGGAGGATCAGGAGGGTCAAGGAGGATCAGGAGGGTCAGGGAGGGTCAAGGGCTCCCAAATGCTGCAGTATATGGATATGTATGTGTATGTGTGTATGTATGTGTGTGTATGTGTATGTGTGCGTGTATGTGTGCATGTATGTGCGTGTATATATGTATGTATGTGTATGTATATTTATGTGTGTATGTATATGTATGTATGTGTATCTATCTATATATATATATATATATATATATATTTGTGTGTAATGTAGGTGTGTATCTGTGTGTAAAGTGTATTTGTGTTTGATTCAGATTTTTTTTTTCTTGTTTTCCTCCTCTAAAAACTAGGTGCGTCTTATCTGCCGGTGCGTCTTATAGGGCGAAAAATACGGTAATACTGAAAATCACATTTAATAATAACAAAGGGTTAATACACAGGCCAAGTGGAGTGGGTTGAAAGCTCCTTCTCTAGTGGAGTGTGATTTGTCTGACCTCTCTGCTATGACGTGCCCACAATTCTTGCCATTCTTGCATATGGAAGACGAATAGGATTCAAATTTTTTATTTCTAAAAGATATTACAAACTCTCACTGCAACAATAATGTAGAAAAACTTAATTTGAATGACCCATGTACAATGAGTACATGCCTACCAAATATGTATAGGTCTGCGATTAGTGAATTTATTTGTATCTAAAGTGACTGAACAAACAATTTAAATATTTACTAATAGCTAACAGTTTTCCTAAAAGCATGCAAAGGTGGAGTGGAAAAATCCCTTCAGTAGTCCCAATGTTATGGGGTAATGTTTGGTCTGAAGCTCTCAGTGTTGGTCTCTCTTATGTGGAAATGGTATTTATATGTACGCTGTACTGATGGCGGACAAATAGATAGATGGTATGTATCTATCAATTGGCTGGTTGCCATTTAGATCTGTTCTCACAGTGCAAAGATCACGGTGGCAGTGAGGTAGACTAGTACTGTGGATATGGCCACCTGTTGATGTTGCGGTTTTGCAGTAATGATAGTGTCTAAACAGCCATGGATCCTTCAAATGCACCCCGAATCAATGAGATTGAAACCAGTGTCGATAAAAAGGTTTTATTCATAGAATGCCGCAGATAAAATATACACAGTAGTCCGTCTTTGGTGTATTTCATATACAACGGATAAAACAAAGAAAAAATAAAAGGTAAAAACAAACTCTAAAAGATTTAAAACTGTTACGGTACCCCCACACCTATAAGGGGGCACCAAGGCCGTTTTAGCTGATCCGCCCGACCAGTGATATAGGGACAGCTACTGTAGGACAACGATTCCCCCAAACTGGATCCAAGGGGACTATGCTCCAAGCCTTGAACTGGAACCTCACGAATAGCTGCTAGCAGCTGAACAGGAAAAGCACCCCAAGATGCTTACACCCCTGGCAGTCAGTCTGTAACAGCATCCCATGAATCCCCCCAAGAACGAGACATAAGCTCTGTGTTTGAGGGTCAAGCAGTGAACTCTTTTCTTTATTAATTACAAAGACATATTAAAACCATTTTCACATACACAGTAGAGGGTGGGGCTACCTGAGGTCAGCCCCTAATGGCCTCTGGCCAATCACATAGTGTCACACCGTGGGAAATATGAGACTCCTCCCAGGTCCGCCCACTAGGTGTGGCTAATAGAGTCATTTGGCTTCTGACCACCGGAGGGGAAACATGGCTTTTGCTGTCCCCTGTGCCCCTGCTAAGAAAGCTGAGAAACCCCAGGGGTTAGGGAGTCTGTATGTCTGGAGCTCCCTTTGTTAAGCTATCTCCCCTGCTGTGCATGTAGATAACCTTTGCTCTTAACCATCTGGCCTTAGTGACTCATAGATGGTGGTGGTCAGAATCTGTAACACATTTTTCCACATTATACATAACTTTAAAAGTATGCATCACATTCACATAAAACGTACATTTTCAGAATCAGCATACTCCAAATATAAACATATGTCCAAATGATATAAATTGGTCCAGTGGTTCAAAAGTTAGATCATAGTCCTTTCTGACCAAATGAAGCATGGCTTCCATGTCTTTGTAGGGGGAAAATCAACATGGGCCGTAGTCAAAAGGAAGAATGTGGGCAACCAAGCTTCTCCAATTCGCAGTGACGAGACTGATCTCGTCACATCTCTCCCCTTTTCCAAACAGACTAACAGGGTATCTGACCTCCTGCCGGTCAGTGCCCTGGTTAGTCCAGCAGCCCACCCACAAAACACAATCAGCAGTACAGCCCACCCACAATAACTGGTTACTACACCTGGGTAGAGGAGAAACTTGTCCAGGTCCAGGTGCCTCACCACGGCTGGGTGGGGTACTGGGAAGCTGCCTTGGTGGGTTGCTGAGTGGGCAGAGACCAGCGGTACTCTGCTCTTGTTGCTTTAGGTGGAGACCGTCTGTCTCCCCTTTGGATCCATAGCTCTGCGGCCGTAGGTGGAGACCATCTGTCTCCCCTTTGGCTAAACAGCCCTGTTGTTGGAGAATGGAGTCTGAGCTCTCAATTCCCTGCATATCAATCTGCCGCGGGGCAATGGAGATGGGGCTCCCAATTCCCTGCAGCTCACCCTGACGCTGGGGTGGGAGGACGCTGCTCTCCTTTCCCTGCAAGGTACACTTCCGCTGGGGAGGGGAGACAATGCTCTCCACTCCCTGCACTCCACACTGGCGCTGGGGATCTGGGCTAGCCACCCAGCATCTCTGTAGGGCCGGTGGAGAGACCTCGGTCCCATCTCCACCTGCCGCCTGGGGTTCCTCCCAATAAATCTCTACAATATCTTCCCAGCTGAAGGGGTCTGGATCTGGGTCTCTCACCTTGTTGTCCTGCTGAGCCTTCCCAATGGAGTGGAAGAGATCTCGGTAGTCCTTCTCCAGTTCCCACTCCAGGGTTGCTAGGTGAACAAGGTCTTGCTCTACCTCATGGGGGTCATCCCAGTCATGCCTAGCCTCCCACTCATAGAAAATATCCTGAAGTCTGGTCTGCGCAGGGCTCCCGAAGTCCGGCTCTGCAAACGACTCCCATAACAAGCCAGGACCATCAAACTCCTCTCCCTCTGGCTTATCATTCTCAGCTGTCCAGGGTATATACTGTGCCATATACCACCAGAGCGCCTGGTAGGCATCCTCCAGCCATAGCTCCTGCCATGCATGGAGCTTGAGTTCCTCCACCCATTCCTCAAGGGGCTGCTCTCCCAGGAAGGGCATGCGCAGGGCCACTTGCTTCTGCAACCGTTGCTCTTCACTGGGGAGACTCTCACCCCGCTGGTATTGTACATTATCCAGGGCCTGGTACCAGGTGCCTTTCCTTAATGCACCCCGGCCATCCAGGTCCTCATCTTCATATAGCACTGTTGGTTCCATTCTGCTGCTTTTAGGGTCGCTGTACTGGGACATGCGTTGCCCCCAACTTGTAAATCCACAGAATGGTGTCTCCTGTAGCTGTCCTTCTGGCTGTGGGAACAATCTCACCGCTTTCCACCAGTGTTACGGTACCCCCACACATATAAGGGGGCGCCAAGGCCGTTTTAGCTGATCCGCCCGTCCAGTGATATAGGGACCGCTACTGCAGGACAACGATTCCCCCAAAATGGATCCAAGGGGACTATGCTCCAAGCCTTGAACTGGAACCTCACGAATAGCTGCTAGCAGCTGAACAGGAAAAGCACCCCAAGATGCTTACACCCCTGGCAGTCAGTCTGTAACAGCATCCCATGAATCCCCCCAAGAACGAGACATAAGCTCTGTGTTTGAGGGTCAAGCAGTGAACTCTTTTCTTTATTAATTACAAAGACATATTAAAACCATTTTCACATACACAGTAGTGGGTGGGGCTACCTGAGGTCAGCCCCTAATGGCCTCTGGCCAATCACATAGTGTCACACCGTGGGAAATATGAGACTCCTCCCAGGTCCGCACACTAGGTGTGGCTAATAGAGTCATTTGGCTTCTGACCACCGGAGGGGAAACATGGCTTTTGCTGTCCCCTGTGCCCCTGCTAAGAAAGCTGAGAAACCCCAGGGGTTATGGAGTCTGTATGTCTGGAGCTCCCTTTGTTAAGCTATCTCCCCTGCTGTGCATGTAGATAACCTTTGCTCTTAACCATCTGGCCTTAGTGACTCATAGATGGTGGTGGTCAGAATCTGTAACACATTTTTCCACATTATTCATAACTTTAAAAGTATGCATCACATTCACATAAAACGTACATTTTCAGAATCAGCATACTCCAAATATAAACATATGTCCAAATGATATAAATTGGTCCAGTGGTTCAAAAGTTAGATCATAGTCCTTTCTGACCAAATGAAGCATGGCTTCCATGTCTTTGTAGGGGGAAAATCAACATGGGCCGTAGTCAAAAGGAAGAATGTGGGCAACCAAGCTTCTCCAATTCACAGTGACAAGACTGATCTCGTCACAAAAACCTATAAAAAACTTTGATAGGTTGGTGTACAAAAATTATGTATCCACTTTCTTGGAGGTGTTGGAGATGATATTAATGTGTAAATACACTTCACCAAATGCGTTTCACCGTTTTGCTGACAGCTTCCTCAGTGATAATGATATAAATGTTGGTATTGGTAGTACCCTGTTGGGATTGAGTAAATGGATAAGAAAAATACATAATTGTCTTCTGCCTTTTGGGATCAATCACTTTAGTGATTGCCTGGCCATTAGTGTTCTGATAACATATGATGAATTATCCCTTTGTTGATTTGCATATGCTTTTTTATGATGTTAGTGTAATGATCTATGCACAATATATATCACCCAAGTAGAATTGTGGGACAGAATGTTACAGATCAATATATGATCTATACCTCAAGTTCAGCCTACTATCAAGGGAACACCCAAATACATTGATTATTTTCTATAACCCATGGTTATGAATCCTCCCTTATATATAATAGATACACCACACGTCCTAGAGAACCTACAAAAACAAACATGGAGAAGCTCCTATCAATGGATCACGATCGATATCTCATCACTCTATGCATCCATCTCACAAGATCTTGGAGCAGTGGCATGTCAACACTTCCTTAACATCAAAGGAAAAATGGAACAAACACAGATCAGTTTTATTACTGAAGCCATCATTTTTATCCTCAAGCATAATTATTTTGTATTTGACAGCCACTATTTCCTACAAAAGAAAGGTACGGTAATGGGTACATAATTTGCGCCCAGTTTTGCCAATCTCTACATGGGACTATGGGAAGATAGCACCATCTGCACAACGACCCATTCCGTTCCAACATTATTTTCTACAAAAGGTTTATAGACAACATAATCATGATCTGGGAAGATTCAGAATCTGCAGATCTTAAAGAGCTTTTGAAATTTGCAAACTCCAACACTGTGAACCTAAAATTCACCATGGAAAGCGATGCTCATTCCATTCCATTCCTGGACGTCATACTCATCAGCACAGAACAGGGCATCAGCTCCACACTATTTACTAAACCGACGGACACCAACTGGTACCTCCAAAACGTCCCATACGGCCATTTCAGAAGACTGAGGAGGAACTGTAGCAACCTGACCGACTTCGATACAGTAAGCGACAAATTGACACGCAAATTCCTGGAGAAAGGCTATAATAGAAACCTTATCGATACAGCCAAACTACTTTCAAAGAATCTCAACAGACAGGACTTAATCAAAAAGAAACAGAGACCACATGGCCCAAAGTAAAATCCGGTCAGATTCCTTACCGAGTTTAACTCGGGAGCCCAAGCAATCAAAAACAGGCTCACAAAACTTTGGCCTATCCTCAAATGGGACGAGTTACTGAAAGATATACTACCAGACAAACCCATCTTCACATTCAATAGGAATACAAACCTTAAAAATATATTAGCTCCAAGTAAATTAAAAGGTGAGAAACCAAAGAAAAGCATATCAGTGTGCAACTCCACATTCACTGGATCATACAAATGTGGGTTAAGTCATTGCCAGACATGCAGACACCTGAAGAAAAAGGAAAGAAACATAATCACATCCACCCACTACCACAAGGACCATAAAATAGGAGACCGTACCAACTGCAAGATGGACCGCGTAGTCTACGTTATCAACTGTAGTAAACAATATGTGGGCACAATGAAAAGATCACTCAAAACACGCTTTGGAGAACACTTGTACAACACTTCCAAAGGGGTTCTCACCAATGGATTCTCTGCTCACGTAACCACTAAACACAATAAGGACACATGAGGAACTACCATCAAAGCGGTTGAGAGAATAAAACAAAACAGGAGCGGAGGTGACAAAGTTCTGACCCTCCGCCAAGCAGAAACCAGATGGATTAATCGCCTGCGAATACTAGAACCTGAAGGTTTAAACCGGGAGATAGACCTAGCGGCCTTCTTGGAAAACTAACATCCACCACCTCTACTTCCAACACTTGACCGCCCATGGCGCCATATCGACTTCCTTTCATACTCTAAATTTTTCTACTCTTCATCGCCCACTCATCTAGAGGTCATCAATTTTTGTGGAGAAGCTCTAATCCTAATCAGCGGATACGAGGATTACCCATGGATATGAACTCTTTTTGAACCATTTCACAGTGGTCTTCTGACCAAATACTTTTATTTGCACTGTGCGTTATTAAGTTGCAATCTCCAATATGCATATACAGTATATGACGGTATCTTCAGATTTACAGTCATGCCTTAAATTGCCTGTAAACTTTCATATATTTGTTTGTTTATATATTGTGTATTTTTCATATATGTGTATGTATATATATATTTTTTTATTTTGTTTTTTTTATCGAGTACATAATTAATGTAATGGGCTTTCAATAATTACTTCAATCATCAACTACAAAAGAGACTATTTCAGTTGCCAAGTTTGCCAACATCCCTTCAAACAACTCACACGAGGATACCCCAGTATATTTCTCCCTTTTTTTGAGGGGACCACTTCCAACCATGACTTCCCTTTCCCTCCACAGCATTAATATATTTTTGTATGTATGCATTGTATATGACTATACTTGTATATGTATGGTCATGCCTGTTGTTATCATTATCTGTACATCTACGGCAATGTGTATATATGTGTGTGTATATATCTATATATATATGTGTATATGTGTGTATATGTATATATATATATATATATATATATATATATATATATATATATATATATATATATATATAGAAATAACATGTAGAGAAAAGCGGCAACTAATAATTTACAAGAGAGAGACACAGCATAACTAAAAAGAGAGAGAGGGTAAGTGAAGAGAACCCACAGCTCATACGGTTTGACCAAGATTGTAAAAGGTAACAATCAATAGAAAAGGTCAAGGGCATACCAAATCATTGCTGGACAGGTGTAATGTGAACACAGACAGGTGTAATATGAACACAGAATAAAATATAACCTTTAATTATAACGTAAAAAAAAAAGGGGATATACAAAAAGAAAAGAAAAAACACACCTAAAAAGGAGGTAATGTGTCCAGAAACAGGACCACGAAACCTAAATGGGGTTGTGTATGGGTGAATGCTGCAAAAAAAGGTGGAAAAGGGGAAAAAATGCCTAGATAAGGCTATGAGAAGAAAAGTGAAAGCCCCTGTACTTGAATGGGATGCAGGGGACAAGTATAAAAGTAAGTTCTTATAAGCACAATTGTGTCACAGATCACAAAACAGAATGTGTGTGAGACTGTACTGAGGTGCGTATAGTGCTTGTAATGAGAAAGGTCCCGAGTCTCAAGACTAAAAACAGGCCAGTTTGCAGATTGTGCAGTCTTACAAAGTCTAAATCGGAGTATGTTGCGATTAGAAACTGCAAAAAATCCTGGAAAGGCTATACAGGGGAAAATAGGAACCCATGTGCCTTCAGGGGATTCAAGGGATAAGCACAGTGGTGAGTACTTGCAGACACAATCGCGTCAAAAGTCACAAGGCAACATCAGTTTTGGTGTGCATAAAAACATACATAAATATATATGGTACTCACCACTGTGAAGGTCCCAGATCTCCAAACCTGAAAAACGCCCATATGTGAGTTTTGCAGTCTTTGATACTGCGCGCCGCTTGCTGTGGTACTATGGCGCTACGTCACTCGTCAGTGACGTATTCGCGTGAAGATCGCGACCTGCGCCGACCAGACGTGCGCGTGCTTGCGCTCAAGCGCGACCTGGCTGTGCGAGCCGAAAAATGATCGCGCATGCGCTAATCGTGTCGCCCAACGCGCGTTTCGCACTAGGTGGCTTCTACTGGGGCTGTTTTGCTAATGATTACACCTGCCTTATATACCTGGGCAGCGGTAATGTTAACCCCTCATGTGTCAAATAAATCCTTAAAGGGATAAACGGAAAAATGTAAAATTGATAACATAAAATAATAACAAACTGTAAATAGCGAACTAGATGTGAATGACAAAAAGAATATATGATGCTTATGACAAAATGTCGATAAAAGATGAGTGCATACTACAAAAAAGGAAAATAAAACTGAGGGAAGTAATAAGAATGTCAGATGAATGTGTGAAAAAAATTAATGAATATCTGAGAGAAACAGCAATTGGAGAATATATTGGCTAAAGAAAAAAGGGGAAACCCCTGATACTGGAGGCATGAATGAGTGAATACTGACCTAGTGTGGTCTAGTAAATATTGAGTAAAAAATAATAAAACTCTAGGGAAAGAGAGAGGTGGAAACAAAAAAATGAAACTGACCCAAAATAGAAGGTGAGGAGAAAGATGATTAGAGGAATACAGTGTAATTAATGGCCTCATTGAGACCTGACGGAGCCATGGAATTGAAAAGGAAAATCCATTTGCTTTCTGCTTTTAAAAGGGCATTCTCCAAATTGCCTCCTCTTATGCCAAGAGAGATTTGTTGGACCATCCAACATTGCAATAGTGTAGGGTCAGAATTGTGGAATCGGAAGAAATGTCTAGCAACCGATGTTCATTTCTTAAAATTTTCTAGGTCTTTCCTACTGTTTTTAATATTGCGAATGTGTTCGTCCAAACGTTTACGCATCTCACGTGTGGTCATGCCTACGTATTTCTTGGAGGGTTTACAGGGGCATTCTAGAACGTATATGATTTGTTTGGAACTACAACTGAACAGTTGTGGAATTCACCCATACACAACCCCATTTAGGTTTCGTGGTCCTGTTTCTGGACACATTACCTCCTTTTTAGGGGTGTTTTTTCTTTTCTTTTTGTATATCCCCTTTTTTTTTTACGTTATAATTAAAGGTTATATTTTATTCTGTGTTCATATTACACCTGTCTGTGTTCACATTACACCTGTCCAGCAATGATTTGGTATGCCCTTGACCTTTTCTATTGATTGTTACCTTTTACAATCTTGGTCAAACCGTATGAGCTGTGGGTTCTCTTCACTTACCCTCTCTCTCTTTTTAGTTATGCTGTGTCTCTCTCTTGTAAATTATTAGTTGCCGCTTTTCTCTACATGTTATTTCTACATTTTTAGCAACTACCCTTACAATTGAGCACACTTACACAGTCCTCCTTTCCCTATCTGTTCTATTTCATCTTTGCCAAGTGACAATGCTGGTGGATTACCCCTTTTTTTCCCTTCTTATATTTATATAGCTATTTATGATAGCATTTCTCCCATCAGCGGTCACTCTTTCTTACTGATACCTTTCCTTCTTCCTGCCACTTATCCTTCCTTCATTTAGTGCTTAGTAGCACACTTAGCCAACTTTCTGCCATGGCCGAATGTGATTTTTACAAAGAATTTAAGATCAAAAACGAAAAAATGATGGAAGAAGTAGGAAAAGCGTTTGATAACTTAGATGTTGCCCCTCCAAGAGATGAATTAGATTGGCAAGGAGGTCTTAAACAATTGTCACATCTGTTACTCAAACATGTGCGTTCATTTTGGAATAAAAGCACATTCGACAAATACCTTGCCAAGCATATTGTACCCAGAGGATTAAGAGTAAGGGTTTTTCCCTCATATGCTTTCCACTTGGATGCATATAAAGAAAGGTGGGAACATGCATTGATCTCTTGCTCTGAAACTCTACTAGCCATCCTTTCAGACTATGAAAAATAAATTTTAGTCAATCTCGACAAAGAAATCAAGGAGTTACATGAAGAACTCACCAAATTTGAGACCAAATCAGAATTTTTAGAGGGGTACAACAACATCAAACGAGACATAGATAAAAAAGAAAGGGAAATCATACAGAACAAACGCAACAAAATGAACAGAGACATAAAGGACTTTGAGAAGGGACAAGTTTTTAATTGGAACCACAAGGATAAACGCTATAATTACAGAACTAGACAACCAAGAAGAACCAATTCTATGAGAATGTCATCATCAGATTATGAATCATCTGCACCTGAAGAATCAGATAGCTCCAATACTAATGCACTAAATAGGAGAGAATACACACAAGTGTCTTTTTTAGACAGGGGGCCAAGACGAGGCTATCCACCAGATCCAGTATGGAACAGGAGAGGAATGACCAAAGAACAGGACGAGGGAGAGTACGGCCCGCCCAGAACCCTTCGCAACAGAGAAACATGAGGGTACCGTCCGACTGTACCAACCAGCCGACGATGCAAAGAAACCAATTAGTACCAGCTAAATCGAATGTTACAATGAATAACTTGTCAGCATCCCCACATGATCAACACAATGATATTGTCACCTCTTATATTCGTAACAATACACCGGACCAATCACACATTGTTAATCTCACAGGGAGAACACTAACTCCTGAACAACACAGAACCCTTCAGAGAGGATTGTCCTTCTCGCCGACCAACTCTTTTGAACTTTTTGATGTAGCTAAAGATGTCAATCTCTTTGCTAGAAAAATCTTACTCAAAAATTTTTACCACAAAGAAGAATCCAACCCTGATAATATTGAAAAACAGATGTTTGAGGATCTGTGTGATTTACTGGTAGAAAACGAAGCAACACAAGGCCAAAAACCCTGTCCACCAGATATGGGGACTTTTAACTTGAAGAAAAAATCCAAGTTTGTCCCTCCCATGCATATCTGTCCTCAAATAGACATATATACTAAACTTGTCATCAATGATTTAAACAAATTACCTACGATCTATGCGTCTAACATCAATAGACGAGAACGAAGATGTATTGACGACATGAAATCATGGAAAGATGTAGTAATCAAACCATCAGACAAAGGTGGCAATGTGGTATTGTGGCCTAGTGAGCAATATGTTGGGGAAGCTATGAGACAGCTATTGGACCCAAAATGCTACAAAAGGCTCTTAGGAGACCCCACCAAAGAATTTTAACATCTTACAATATAATCATCTCCAAAGCCTTGGCAAATGGATTGATTTCAAAGCGTGAATTCGATTTTTTAGAGGTCGATAAACCAAAAACAGCAACATTATATTTACTTCCCAAAATTCATAAAAGACAGGTTAACCCACCGGGTAGGCTAATCGTATCCGGGAGAGGCAACTTGACAGAATCTGCCAGCAAATTTGTTGATGCATGTATCAAGTCCTTTGTGATCAGTCTTCCATCCTATATACGTGATACAATGGATATCCTCAACAAATTGGATGATATTGTGCTCAATGAAACTACATATTTGGTAACCTGCGACGTCGAATCATTATACACGTCAATCAAACATCAAAAAGGAGAGGAAGCAGTACGTTTTTTTCTGAGTATGCAATCTCAGTATTCTCAAGAGAGGAACGAATTTATTATCCAACTTTTACACTTTGTTCTGACTCACAATTATTTTACATTTGACGATAAATTCTTTTTGCAATTGAGAGGCACAGCAATGGGTACGTCATGTGCCCCAACGTATGCCAACCTATACATGGGGTGGTGGGAGCATCAAATAGCCCTTGGAGACAACATGAATCAATACACAGAGCATGTCCAAATCTGGTTAAGATACATAGACGATCTTTTCATATTGTGGGACGGTCCCAAAGAACTTTTTGACGAATATATGCAAAAACTTAATGATAATGACCTTAACCTTAGGTTAACATATCTAATGGATATGAATAAAGTCGACTTCCTTGACATTACCATCTCACGAGGATCCAATGGTCAAGTGACAACAGATCTATTCCGCAAAGAAACTGCTACAAACAGTGTGTTACATAATGACAGTTTCCATCTTCCTTCAACCAAACGAAGTATACCCTTTGGGGAATTTATTCGCCTAAGGCGCAATTGTTCTGAAATCGATATTTTCAATAAAAAGGCACAAGAATTACGTGATCGCCTCAAATTAAGAGGATATAGTAACAGACATATCAAGAAAGCTTATCACCGTGCCCTCTATTTAGATCGAGATACTCTTTTAACCCCTAAACCGAAGAAACTTGCGGAAGATCAGATCAGATTCATTGGATCCTATCATGCACAATGGAAACAAACCCTAAATATATTACATAAACACCTACATATCCTGAAAACCGATGAAGATCTTAACCTGTGGTTTATAGACGGAATTCCAGCAAGCTGGAAACGCTCTCCCTCTTTAGGGGATATGCTGGTAACGAGTCATTTTATCAAGGAACGGACCAACAAAAAGGACAAGATCAAGGGCAATTATCGCTGTGCACACTGCAGCATTTGTTCACACATAAAAAATGTGACAACGTTTAAAGACCATTTTGGACATCAACACTCTATTCCACAACTGTTCAGTTGTAGTTCCAAACAAATCATATACGTTCTAGAATGCCCCTGTAAACCCTCCAAGAAATACGTAGGCATGACCACACGTGAGATGCGTAAACGTTTGGGCGAACACATTCGCAATATTAAAAACAGTAGGAAAGACCTAGAAAATTTTAAGAAATGAACATCGGTTGCTAGACATTTCTTCCGATTCCACAATTCTGACCCTACACTATTGCAATGTTGGATGGTCCAACAAATCTCTCTTGGCATAAGAGGAGGCAATTTGGAGAATGCCCTTTTAAAAGCAGAAAGCAAATGGATTTTCCTTTTCAATTCCATGGCTCCGTCAGGTCTCAATGAGGCCATTAATTACACTGTATTCCTCTAATCATCTTTCTCCTCACCTTCTATTTTGGGTCAGTTTCATTTTTTTGTTTCCACCTCTCTCTTTCCCTAGAGTTTTATTATTTTTTACTCAATATTTACTAGACCACACTAGGTCAGTATTCACTCATTCATGCCTCCAGTATCAGGGGTTTCCCCTTTTTTCTTTAGCCAATATATTCTCCAATTGCTGTTTCTCTCAGATATTCATTAATTTTTTTCACACATTCATCTGACATTCTTATTACTTCCCTCAGTTTTATTTTCCTTTTTTGTAGTATGCACTCATCTTTTATCGACATTTTGTCATAAGCATCATATATTCTTTTTGTCATTCACATCTAGTTCGCTATTTACAGTTTGTTATTATTTTATGTTATCAATTTTACATTTTTCCGTTTATCCCTTTAAGGATTTATTTGACACATGAGGGGTTAACATTACCGCTGCCCAGGTATATAAGGCAGGTGTAATCATTAGCAAAACAGCCCCAGTAGAAGCCACCTAGTGCGAAACGCGCGTTGGGCGACACGATTAGCGCATGCGCGATCATTTTTCGGCTCGCACAGCCAGGTCGCGCTTGAGCGCAAGCACGCGCACGTCTGGTCGGCGCAGGTCGCGATCTTCACGCGAATACGTCACTGACGAGTGACGTAGCGCCATAGTACCACAGCAAGCGGCGCGCAGTATCAAAGACTGCAAAACTCACATATGGGCGTTTTTCAGGTTTGGAGATCTGGGACCTTCACAGTGGTGAGTACCATATATATTTATGTATGTTTTTATGCACACCAACACTGATGTTGCCTTGTGACTTTTGACGCGATTGTATCTGCAAGTACTCACCACTGTGCTTATCCCTTGAATCCCCTGAAGGCACATGGGTTCCTATTTTCCCCTGTATAGCCTTTCCAGGATTTTTTGCAGTTTCTAATCGCAACATACTCCGATTTAGACTTTGTAAGACTGCACAATCTGCAAACTGGCCTGTTTTTAGTCTTGAGACTCGGGACCTTTCTCATTACAAGCACTATACGCACCTCAGTACAGTCTCACACACATTCTGTTTTGTGATCTGTGACACAATTGTGCTTATAAGAACTTACTTTTATACTTGTCCCCTGCATCCCATTCAAGTACACGGGCTGTCACTTTTCTTCTCATAGAGTTTTCTAGGCATTTTTTCCCCTTTTTCCCCTTTTTTTGCAGCATTCACCCATACACAACCCATTTAGGTTTCGTGGTCCTGTTTCTGGACACATTACCTCCTTTTTAGGGGTGTTTTTTCTTTTCTTTTTGTATATCCCCTTTTTTTTTTACGTTATAATTAAAGGTTATATTTTATTCTGTGTTCATATTACACCTGTCTGTGTTCACATTACACCTGTCCAGCAATGATTTGGTATGCCCTTGACCTTTTCTATTGATTGTTACCTTTTACAATCTTGGTCAAACCGTATGAGCTGTGGGTTCTCTTCACTTACCCTCTCTCTCTTTTTAGTTATGCTGTGTCTCTCTCTTGTAAATTATTAGTTGCCGCTTTTCTCTACATGTTATTTCTACATTTTTAGCAACTACCCTTACAATTGAGCACACTTACACAGTCCTCCTTTCCCTATCTGTTCTATTTCATCTTTGCCAAGTGACAATGCTGGTGGATTACCCCTTTTTTTCCCTTCATATATATATATATATATATATATATATATATATATATATATATATATAGTCATGCCTGTTGTTATCATTATTTGTACATCTACGGCAATGTGTATATATGTGTGTACTGTATATATATATATATATATATATATATATATGTGCATGTATATATATATATATATATATATATATATATATTTATATATATGTGTATATATTTGTTAGTTAAAAAAAATGTTAAAGAAGTTATTAATAATTTTGATATACTTCCATAAAGGGCCTTTTTGAAATCACTCCCTCCATTAGCTGCTAGGGAGCCCAATATAGCATCCCAAGTGTGCACATATATCTCATTAGTGACTCATAACACCCCACACATATATTTACTCCATTGCCCACAGCATGGGCGTATTGCCCTCAACAAACATGGCAGTGCGAGCACAGCAAATACCCACAAGCCCCGGGACACGGGACAGGAAGAGGAAGTGACACACTTTGGAACTAGCCCATATAACACCCTTACACTAGCCACACCAGCATACTATCAAGGGAGCACCCAGGAGAACAGTGTTCAGGTAAGCACTAGGCCCAGTACATTCCTTCCTGAACCTCACAGACATACACAGGGGATAATTCACATACACTGCAAGGCCACAACCAGTCCATAAGGCAGAGAGCCATAACAGGGGTTAATTAATTTCTGCTTTTTTTTTATTTTTTTAATTGTCAATAACAATTACTACAAGACTGTGGCTTTATGATATTTTCATATTTGTAAGCACCTTAACCCTCATGCTCCCACTGTCCACTACATAGTTTGTGCCACTGTATTCTCCAATGCAATCTGTATATCGTATTCATGAGCGAACATAACATTGCCTGCATTAATATAGACTGTATAGTGTGGGGGAATGTGTGTATATATATTTCAGGGAGTTTCTTTTTCTTTTCATTATATATATCCTGTGGCATATTTTGGCTTTCTATAACTATATATTATGTTTGCATAGTTGTGCATTAGTGGTATGCTATACACCATATCAGCACACACATATCATTATACCCACTACAATGTATGTATATACATTTTGTTGTACCAATAGACATTTTAGCTCTACATGAGTGGTAGGTAGACATAGACTAAGACACCAGCGTCTCCCCTAGGCTGAACTTGAGGTATAGATCATATATTGATCTGTAACATTCTTTCCCACAATTCTACTTGGGTGATATATATTGTGCATAGATCATTATACTAACATCATAAAAAAGCATATGCAAATCAACAAAGGGATAATTCATAAATTATTATCAGAACACTAATGGCCAGACAATCACTAAAGTGATTGATCCCAAAGGGCAGAAGACAATTATGTATTTTTCTTATCCATTTACTCAATCCCAACAGGGTACTACCAATACCAACATTTATATCATTATCACTGAGGAAGCTGTCAGCAAAACGGTGAAACGCCTTTGGTGAAGTGTATTTACACATTAATATCATCTCCAACACCTCAAAGAAAGTGGAGACATCATTTTTGTGCACCAACCTATCAAAGTTTTTATAGGTTTTAAATCTTTTAGAGTTTGTTTTTACCTTTTATTTTTTCTTTGTTTTATCCGTTGTATTTGACATACACCAAAGACGGACTACTGTGTATATTTTATCTGCAGCATTCTATGAATAAAACCTGTTTATCAACCCTGCTTTTAATCTCATTGATTTGGGGTGCGTTTGAAGGATCCATGGCTGTTTAGACACTATCATTAGAGCAAAACCGTGACATCAACAGGTGGCCATATCCACAGTACTAGTCTTCCTCACTGCCACCGGGATCTTTGCACTGTGAGAAAAGATCTAAATGGCAACCGGCCAATTGATAGATACATAGCATCTATCTATCTGCCCACCATCAGTACAGTGTACAATTCTGCATCAGAGATTCCAACATTGAGAGCTACAGACCAAACATTACCCCATAACATTGGGACTACTGAAGGGATTGTGCTCTTTTTCCACTCCACCTTTGCATTTCTCTTTTTCTCGGGCACTGACTTGAACAGAGCCCAAAGAAAAGCTGCAGATCCCAGTTCATGCCAATAGAAGCCAAAGCATTGCCTAACCCTGAAGCAGGGAATCACGATACCTGACATCCCAGTCCAGACCACCTCCAGACAGGAATAAGATAGAACATCCGTAGGACTACCCATAAGAGCCTACTACAAATACACGGATCATCTTACCGACACACCTACCCTGCGCTACGCCTAAGTTGGGGACACACACCCGACATCCCAGTTTGCTTTCCTAAAAGCATGGTAATAATTAATAAAAAATTTGAATTGTATATGTCATACAATGTTATAACATCAAATATTTTCTAGGATAGTGTTCTAAGAAATATATGCTCTTAAAACTCTTGAATGTTGCTAATTCCATGAGTGCTGTTTTATTTTGATATATTGACTGGATACATCTAGTCTAATACTTGATACATCAGTTTGATACACTGACATTTAATACTGGATAAATCAGTTTGATATACCGACATCTGACACTGGACACATCAAGTTAATACACTGACCTGATACAGCCAGCTACAGCAGCTATCCTGTGGAGTGAGGCTGGCTTTTATTCACCTTTTTTTTTTGTTTTTGATGTAAAGACCCAATGGAAAAGTGATATAAGCTTACAAGGTTACAAAGAGTCATTATTTAAGAGATCAAACTCAGATATATTATGTCCCCCAATGAGTGGGATTAGAAAATAATATAAAGGACTTTAAAGAAAGAACTGACTTTTACCGCCAGGTGTTTCTATTATGTTCTGCCTGGGACTTGTCTATAAGAATTGAAATTTACAAGATTTATAAAACTTACTAGTTAAAACACCAAAGTTATATAGAAGAACAAGATATAAAGAGAGTTGATTGCCCTTCAACCTATTACTCCAAAGCTGGGTGTTTCAATATACCTAATTAGATAAGAGTCTTAATTTACTACTTCAAAGTGATATATAATATCTAAAGAAGATTTGGCATTATGTCTAGGAAAACCAAGAATAGAGAAAAGAAAGGGTTGACACAGAGATCGATAATCCCTCCCCCCTTAGAAGTAATGAGACATCTCCAACTTCCTCTCAATCTGAATCATTTTCAAGTGATAACAGTGGCCCAATGGGGCAAGAACCAAGATGTCTTAAAGAAGGTGTAATACAACAAGAAGAACAAATATCGCTATCCAAAATCAAATCACAGAGGACTTAAAACAACAGATTACAGACAATACTAAAGCTATAACATTAACTCATCATAAGATAGATGATATAGAAATAACATTTGATAAATTGATAAAAGATCATGTTACATTATTATCCTATACAAAATCATTGGAAATTAAATTATCAGAGACAAATAATAAATTGAGTAATCTAGAGAAGCGCTCCAGAAGACATAATTTAAGATTGAGAGGAATCCCAGAATCTATTTCTAAGGAGTATTTGGGAAGTTATATTAGTATTCTCTTTAAGACTTTGGACCCTTCATTATCTACAGAAGACCGTATAATAGATATTTTCCATAGACTGCAATTACCACCAAAATTAGAAAATTCAGTTCCAAGAGATACCATGGTTAGGCTTCGCCTTCTATCATTTAAAGATACTATCATTAAAGCAAGCTACAAAAAGAGAACATTGGACTCTCCTTACGAAAACGTAAAAATATTTATGGACATATCTCCAAATATCCTGTTAAAGAGGAAAGAATATAGGAATTTTACAACAGCTTTAAGGAATAACAACAGTACCTATAAATGGAGAGAACCATTGGGACTGATGATCTGGAATGAATCCAAATGGTATAATATAAACTCAGTAAAGGAAGGAATGGATCTAAAGGAATGAAGGGAAATGGAAAATCCAAGCTGAAGAAAAAGCAAATCCAAGATTAGATGTTGACCTGCTACTTAATAAAGGAGAATGGCAACTAGTAGGAAAAAAATAAGAATAATGAAGGTCAACACCAAAATACTCTTATTCTCGTAAACGAATATAACTATACTTCAAAAGAAATCAATCAGTTGAAGGCTTAAATAAAGAAAACTTGGCAGTTAAACGTAGATAAACAAACACATTATTTTCTAGGCAATAGAATGGGGAAATATATAGCAAACAAAATACAAAAAAACAAAATATACAGAATAGGATAGATAGATTGAAGGGTTCTGACAATATATAGTGGAGTGTCTCTCCACTATCTGTAGGCATCAGTCTCTCCTCTCCCACTCTCTCTGGAAATACAATCAAACACACTGTCTGAAGTTTTGCTGAAGTCTCTCCACTATCTGTAGGCCTCAGTCTCTCCTCTCCCACTCTCTCTGGAACTACAATCAAACACACTGTCTGAAGTTTTGCTGAAGTCTCTCCACTATCTGTAGGCCTCAGTATCTCCTCTCCCACTCTCTTTGGAACTACAATCAAACACACTGTCTGAAGTTTTGCTGAAGGTATCTAAAGACACTTATGAGAAGTTCAGTGAATGACTGCCCAGATATAAATTAATATTATATTTTGAACTGAGAAGTTAAGATCCATAAATAACTTAAATGTATAACTTAGAGGAAGATATCTTTAAATTAGAGATTTTAATGATGGGTCAGACGAAAGAATGTTTTCTGTGGTTTGATACCTCCCTCATCTTTTTTTTTTCTTTTTATCTTTTTTCCTACCCTCTTCTCCTTTCCCCTCTTTTTTCTTTTTTTTTTAGTGTAGGTTGAAATTACTTAAAGCACTTAAGTAATTACTTAAAGCAACATTTTATAGTTTTGATAAACAACTAATAGATTGTAAGGCACATATAAGTCTTTATATCTTATGGCCATATATAATTAAATTATGTTAAGCACTAAGCACTTTAAGGTATATGGATAAATATAATAAGTGTTTAATCAATTTTTATGGAATTAGAGGAAGATTAATATTTCAATTAATTGAGATATTTACAGAAATGACTAAATCATGAACAAACGTTTTTTTCACACAAAGATATTCTTTGTTTACTTTACTAATCACCTTTAGCGATTTTAATAATATAGATAAAAATATGAAGGGGAAACCCCTAAAGATTAAATTAAACAATAGAGGTGTTTTGGGGTAATATGGGGTATAGATAGAGGGGAGGAGGTTAAAAATGAAAAGCAAATAAAAGGGCAGTTAAAAGATCATCGTCTATCCCCTAAATGGGAGGTTAAGGAATAAATCTCTCTGTTAAGACCTCACATTTTTTAATAAAAACAAGCGAGCCCTGTTAGAGTGAGCCTATTATAAGAGATCTAAAAGGCTCAAAATGGATGAAGATGTATGTAGATGGTATGGAAGATTCTTAAGAAAGCAGATATTGAAAGAAGTTGAATGTGGTTTATATGAAGTATTTTTGGTAATAATATGTAAGGTTTCCGATTGTGGGGGAAAAAAGGGAAAGATCTAAGAGTAAGCCTTCACTTGAATGACTTTTAAAATAATAACACATAACGCCAAGGAACTCAATACCCCTTTCAAAAGGAAAATTGCTTTGAATAATTATGCTAAATTGAAAGCAGATGTGATATGTCTCCAAGAGACTCATTGGAGGGAGGATACACTATACAATTTAAAACATAAATTGTATATGGATAGCATAGACTCAACTTACTCCTCTAAAGCAAGAGGGGTATCTATAATATTTAAAAGGGATCTATTAATAGAGGAGAAATTTAAGAAAATGGCAAACATGATAGGTACTTAATTTGGTCAGGATTAATAAACAAAAATCAAATTACAATAGTTAATATTTACGCACCAAACACAAAACAAATATCTTTCTATAACAAGATTCTCAGGTTGACACAAAAATGTACTAGGACCCACAGTATGTGGAGACTTTAACATGCTAATGAATATATCAATGGATAGAACACCTGATAATAAGTTAAAATTTAAAATGGTAATAAAAAAATCAGGCCTTAGGATTCACTCAAAGAGTAGTAGAAAATGAAATGTTTGATGTTTGGAGGGTATTTCACCCGCAACTGAGGGATTATATTTCCTACTCCAATTGTCACTCCTCCTACTCAAGAATTGATTATGTTTTGGCGGAATCACATATTCTGAATTTTTCTCAATCGTCCTAAATAATAACATCAGCCTGGTCAGACCATTCCATGCTGAGTATATCTCTACTCGATAAGAAAGAATGTCCACCTAGAAGACAGTGGAAAATGGATAACTGTTTGCTTAAATAAGAGAAGAGATACAAAGTTTTTTTTTATTTGAATAAGGATTCAGTTACAAGCCCCTCACTTGTCTGGTGAGCCCATAAGTCCTATATTAATGGAATTTTGATTGCTAAATCTGTGCAAAAGAGGAAGGTAGACCATTGAGAGAGTTGTATATATTGCTAGATCAGCTTTCAAGTAAAAATAAGACTGCGCCTACATACGACACAACAAACGAAATCAATCAGTTGAAGGCTTAAATAAAGAAAACTTGGCAGTTAAACATAGATAAACAAACACATTATTTTCTAGGCAATAGAATGGGGAAATATATAGCAAACAAAATACAAAAAACTAAATATACAGAATAGGATAGATAGATTGAAGGGTTCTGACAATATATAGTGGAGTGTCTCTCCACTATCTGTAGGCATCAGTCTCTCCTCTCCCACTCTCTCTGGAAATACAATCAAACACACTGTCTGAAGTTTTGCTGAAGTCTCTCCACTATCTGTAGGCCTCAGTCTCTCCTCTCCCACTCTCTCTGGAACTACAATCAAACACACTGTCTGAAGTTTTGCTGAAGTCTCTCCACTATCTGTAGGCCTCAGTATCTCCTCTCCCACTCTCTTTGGAACTACAATCAAACACACTGTCTGAAGTTTTGCTGAAGGTATCTAAAGACACTGTGGAGCCATTTCAACTTGTACTATATGTAATATTATCAATATTTGTATGAATGTTTCTGTGATATAATATCTGATGAGATAGAAACTTTTACTAAGCAAATCTATACCTTTGCATTTGTCTGAAACCCCCCTTACCTTGCCTGCTCCCCCACCCTTAAAGCCTGGTTTTATTGCTTCTTATCTGTGAAACAACATTTGTCCATCCTTCTCATATTCTGTTGCAGTCTCTCCACTATCTGTAGGCCTCAGTCTCTCCTCTCCCACTCTCTCTGGATCTACAATCACTTCCCACCCACCCGACCGACCCTTGTTTCTCTTGATTTATTGAGTCACTCAAATTTCCTACAGCTGATCAATTAGCAACACCTGCTAACTATACCTAATTAATCTATTACACAATGTTTCCTCATGCCTGTTCCTTCCTCATTACATCCTGAATTTTCCTCAAGCTCCTCTTCTCAAGTTTTCCACATCATGTCTCCAACCTAACCATCTCACCTTACATGCGCTCCTCTCCTCTTTTATGCTCCCATGAGCTACTCTCATTCCTCCATTCACTATCTCCTCCCCCTTCTAAAGCTCATAAGCAGAAACACTTCTGCAAGTACAAATCCGACTTCCTTTCCCTCTCTCTCTTTCTTCTGCTGGCTTCTTGGGACATACCTCTTAACACAGGCCCCTCACCTCACACTCGCAGATTATACTATCTGACCACTAGGGCCAGATAAGATATATACATACTAGGATCACTTACCAAATTACTTTCTCAGATGCTTTCCTTTTCCTTCTATATGAAAAAACATTCTAACTTTGCATACCCTCCTGCCTAATGAAACTTCACTTTCTTCCTGACCCTTGCTATTTCTTATCTGCCTATCCCATCCCTTTAGATTGTAAGTAGAGAGTTTTCAGTCTTGTAGAGTGTTTTGGGAAAAAACACTTTCTACAAAGATTCTAAGCTCAAAACAGGGCCCTCCATTTTTTGCAGTTTGTTAAAATGTATATTTTTCCTTGATCTTTTCCTCTGTATAGCGCTACGTAATATGTTGGTGCGTTACAAATAAAAGTAATAATAATAATAATAATAATAATATATACTACTCTCACCCAAAGGAAATATGTAAAATATTTACTGATTTTTATTTTAATCTATACAATCTACCTGTAGAATTGAAAAATGGATTCAATAAACCTATAAAATCAGATATAGAATTTTTTTTGGAAGGGATAAAATTACAGGGTCTTACCAAGGAGGAACTCTTAGTTTTGAACAGACCAATTTATAGAAAAGAAGTAGAAATGGTCATTGATAAATTCAAGTTAAAAAAAGCACCGGGCATAGACATTTAATAACTGATATTATAGATGCTTTTCTACTATTCTGAGTGAACATCGATGCTCAATGTATAACTCGATAATAAATAATGGATTATTATTTTACAGAAATGTCTGAAGCCAAAATAATTAAAGTACCAAAACAAGGAAAAAATTTGGAGGATTTTTAAAAACTACAGGCCAATTTCACTTATAAATTCTGACATAAAATCTATTCAAAGATCCTGGCAGATAGATTAAACTCAGTGATGCCAAACTTGATTCATTTGGATCAATCCGGTTTCCTTAAAGGATGCCAGGATCTGGACAATATTAGATGGCTGATAGACATCATTTCTTATTTGAACAAAAGGAATATTCCCATGCTGGATCTGTCACTAGATGCTGAAAAAGCATGTGACAAAGTCAGCTGGGAATTCCTTAGATTGGTCCTTTTTAAATTTGGACTGGCAAAATTTGCTTCCAATTCAATAGGGGTATTATATGAGAACCCAAGTACAAGAATTTCGGGTTACAGTTATGTGTCTGAGAGATTGTTAATTAAAAATGTCACCCTCCAAGGCTGCCCCTTATCACCGCTGTTATTTGTTTTGTATCTGGAACCTCTGGCGGAATTAATTAGAATTTCAAAAGAGGTGGGAGGAGTGACGATTGGAAGTACGGAGTATAAGATCGTCATGTTTGCGGATGATGTTGTATTAACCCTGACCGAACCAGAAAAGTCTTTATCAAAATTACATTACACTTTAGATTAATTTAACAGGTTATCATATCTGCAAATAAATTATGCTATGTCATATATTATTTATAGGGGACTAAATAGAGTGAGTATTTCAAAACTAAAACATATCTACCCATATAATTGGAATTTAGGATTTATTACTCATCTTGGAATAAAAATATCTTTCCAGCTAAGGAAATGTATGAAATAAAATCTGAAAATAATATCAAGTCAGATTAGATTGAAATTTCTGGAATGGAAGGAGGTAAGGTTGTCATGGATGGCAAGGATGGCCATTATAAAAATTCTTATCATCCCAAAAATGTCAAATGTGTTCAGGTCCATACTGAAAACAGTTCCAAAATATATTTTACAAGATTTTCAAATAATGTTAGACAATTTTTTAATATATGGGAAGAAAGCTTGAATTAATGCTAATATAGCATCAAAGAAATTCAAGAAAGGATGACTTGCCTATCCTAAAATTATTGACATCCATGACAGCATTATTCTCTCACATATATTAAGCTGGAACATAGATAACACTAGAAAGATTTGAATAGATATAGAAGAGGCCCTGCTGGATTTAATGCCTCTTAAATTGTCCTTGTGGCAATCAAAATATGAGCATTTCAAATTTCTGAATATACCAAATGGGATAAACTCTCTAATAAAATGTTGGTATCTTAACAGAACAAAGATGAACTTGTCAAGATACCCTTCATTAGGAGCACCAAAAGAACTGTTGAAATATGTAATGAAATCTCTGTTGGCAAAGAATAAGGTTAATAGAATTGGCGACGTATACCAAAAAGGCTCTATGTTAACTCGGGAAGAGTTAAATAAAAATATATAATATCAAAAAAATCTCATGGCTAGAAAATATATATTTTTTCTAGGATATAAGACCTAACATCATAAAGATTTAACGTCAACAGAAAAAAATATTAAATTGGGCAATCCCTCACATTTGATATCTACAGTGCCCTTTAAAAGTATTCACCCCCTTGACTTTACAACTATTTTGTTACATTACAGCCTTACGTTCAATGTTTTGTTTATCTGAATTTCATGTGATGGATCAGAACACAATAGTCTAAGTTGGTGAAGGGAAATGAGAAAAATATATACATAAAACAATTTTTTTAGAAATAGAAAACTGAAAATTGGCATGTGCGTACGTATGTATTCACCCCCTTTGTTATGAAGACCCTAAAAAGCTTTGGTGCAACCAATTACCCTCAGACGGCACATAATTAGTGAAATGATGTCCACCTGTGTGCAATCTAAGTGTCACATGATCTGTCATTACATATACACACCTTTTTTGAAAGGCTCCAAAGGCTGCAACACCTAAGCAAGAGGCACCACTAACCAAACACTGCCATTAAGACCAAGGAACTCTCCAAACAAGTAAGGGACAATGTTGTTGAGAAGTACAAGTCAGGGTTAGGTTATAGAAAAATATCAAAATCTTTGATAATCACCATCAAATCTATCATAACCAAATAGAAAGAACATGGCACAACAGCAAACCTGCTGAGAGACGGCCGCCCACCAAAACTCACGGACAGGGCAAGGAGTGCATTAATCAGAGAGGCAGCACAAAGACCTAAGGTAATCCTGGAGGAGCTGCAGAGTTCCACAGCAGAGACTGGAGTATCTGTACATAGGATGACAATAAGTCGTACGCTCCATCGATTTGGGCTTTATGGCAGAGTGGCCAGAAGAAAGCCATTACTTTCAGCAAAAAACTAAATGGCCCATTTTGAGTTTTTGAAAAGGCATGTGAGAGACTCCCAAAATGTATGGAGGAAGGTGCTCAGGTCTGATGAGACTAAAATTGAACTTTTTGGCCATCAAAGAAAACGCTATGTCTGGCACAAACCCTAAACATCACATCACCCAAAGAACACCATCCCCAAAGTGAAACATGGTGGTGCCAGCATCATGCTGTGGGGAGGTTTTTCCACAGCCGGGACTGGAAACTGGTCAGAGTTGAGGGAAAGATAGATGGTGCTAAATACAGGGATATTCTTGAGCAAAACCTGTACCACTCTGTGCGTGATTTGAGGCTAGGTAGGAGGTTCACCTTCCAGCAGGACAATGACCCCAAACACACTGCTAAAGCAACACTTGAGTGGTTTAAGTGGAAACATGTAAATGTGTTGGAATGGCCTAGTCAAAGCCCAGAGCTAAATCCAATAGAAAATCTGTGGTCAGACTTAAAGATTGCTGTACACAAGCACAAACCATCTAACTTGAAGGAGCTGGAGCAGTTTTGCAAGGAGCAATGGGTAAAAATCCCAGTGGTAAGATGTGGCAAGGTCATAGGGACTTATCCAAAGCGACTTGGAGCTGTGATTGCCACAAAAGGTGCCTTTACAAAGTATTGACTTTAGGGGGTGAATAGTTATGCACATTGACTTTTTTTGTTATTTTGTTCTATTTGTTGTTTGCTTCACAATAAAAAAAAACATCTTCATAGTTGTAGGCATGTTCTGTAAATTAAATTATGCAAATCCTCAAACAATCCATGTTTAATTCCAGGTTGTGAGGCAACAAAACACAAAAAATGTCAAGGGGGGTGAATACTTTTGCAAGATACTGTAAATATTCCAGGGAAACGTTAGCCCAATCTAAAAAAATTAACAGAATAGTTGCCTTGGAAAATGGTTTTAGGGAAGAATTGGAAGGCTTATGTTTGGTATAGGTCGTTTCTCTGGTAAAAAAAAAACAGTTAGCTATATTTCATATTGGGAATTGTTTTTTAAAACAGTGCAAAGGTGGTACTTTTTTCCAGAGAGGTTGAATACATTTTATACAAACAAAGGTTGTGGAAAGAAGGGCACACTGTTAAATCAGTGGCGAGAGTGTGACTTTATTAAACCTTTCTGGAGACAATGTACTAAACAACTTTCTGAAATTTTGGGAAAGGATATTAATTTGGAGCTTGAAGTAGAAATATTACATCTTAATCTTGAGACTATATTGCTACATAATAAATATTTAATTACTCATATCCTTGTAATAGCAAAATGGACTTTGATAAAACATTGGAATCTAGTGACGCTCCCTTCTTGGACTAATGCACAATTGAAGATATCAAAAGATAGGGAACTAAAACGCAATAGGAATAAGGTAAATGTTAGAAATAAACCCCTCATAAATAAATGGGTTCCCTGGGATGATTATGTTAAGAAATATGGTGAAGTATAACAAGAGAAACACTAATTAGAAGATCACCGAGGCTATCACATTTTTTATGATAAAGTGGGAATAATGGAAATGTTTTGTTTCCCTTTTTGAATTGTAATCTTTTTTCTTCTTCTCTTTTCCCTCTTTGGAAACCGAGATGTAATCAGGGGTTGTTATGTTTTGCTTTGAAAAAAATAAAATAAAAAAAATAAAAAATAAATATATGCCAAATGTAGATTTTCTGATTTAATTTGGGACTGACAACAAACGTTAGGACCTTGGAAAACTTATGTAATGTTAATATACTATCTAAATATGACTTTATTTTTATTACTACAATTATAATGGAGTTATTATTATTATAGTTCATTTATAATGCCCAACATATTCCGTAGCACTGTAAATAAAGTTAAATACAATTTAGCTTAAAGCAAAGCAAGGTGGGCCCTGTCTGTGAGTGAGGAATGTCCATGGTGCAGAGAGGTGATGCCGACACTGAACGTTGTGTACAGAAGACGAGCCTAGCAGTCTTCGAGCATAATGGATTGAAGTGGAGAAAGTGGGTGGTGAGTAGGCCAACTATAAGCGAGTTGCAGTGCAACATCCAACGGGATATACTAGGGAGGCAGTTGGAGACGTGTTAGAAGAGAGGGGGAAAGATCTGGTGCTGAGAGGTAGATTTGGGTGTCATCTGCATAGAGCCCAATAGAGTTTATTAGGGTACCAAGTGAGGATGTGTAGATGGAGAAGAGGAGTGGTCCTAGGACTGATCCTTGGGGTATGCCAACAGACAGGGGGTGAGGAGAAGAAAAGGTGTCGGAGAAGGATTTATTGAATGATCGATTTGACAAGAACCACAAGAGGGCAGTGTCTCGAATACCAAGGGAGAATAGGATATGGAGTAGAAGTGGATGGTCGACAGTGTCAAAGGCAGCAGAGAGATCTAGAAGAGGAAGAATTGAAAAGTGACCTTCTGACTTGCCGGTAAGAAGGTCATTGGTGACTTTCGTAAGAGCTGTCTCAGTGGAGTGTTTGGGCCAAAAGCCGGATTGGAAGGTGTCAAGAAGGGAGTTAGAGGAAATAAAGCTGGTAAGGCTGTTATAGATGAGCCGCACCAGCAGTTTGGAAGCCAGGGGAAGCATAGAGATAGGGCAGTTGTTAGATGCAATGTTAGTCAGATGCAGGTTTTTTGAGAGTGGGTATAACTATGGCATGTTTTAGAGAAGATGGAAACATGCCAGTATTTATGGAGAGGTTGAAAATATGTGTGAGAGCAGGGATTAGTGTCGTAGAGAGGACGGGATAGGAGGAGGTGGTGGGCGAAGGAGAGTATTGAAAGTGGCGAACAGACGCTTGAGGTTAGAGGACAGAGTTGATATTAGTGTTGTAAAGTACTGCTGTTTGGCAAGGTTGAGGGTGGAGGAATAGGAGTGTAACATAAATTTCTAGTAGAGGAAATCTGCTGAAGTGCATGAGTTGCTTATAAATTTTAATAGGTGTGTTTTGGAACCAACTTTAGTTAGCTTAGTCTAGTTTAATTTACTAGTGGTGAAACGTGTTTTTAATAAGATAAAAGTTACATTTTAGATTGCATGCTAGTATTAAATAAGCACTCAGTTAATTTAATTGTTTCAACACTTCTAGTAGTATTGGAGCACTCAATGCTAAAACACTATTTAAGAAATGTAGATTTTCCTAGCAAGCTTTAATACACACTAATCAAACTATTACAAAAGCATAATAAATAATATGTTCGTCATTTTAGAAAAATGCTGCAGTGTCCAATCCTCCGAAAGAAAAAAAAAAGGAAACAAAAGAGATATAAATCTTTTATCATGCTGTTCAGAGTAATATAGAAACACCATTTTGGAATTTACTCACCTTTGCACTGGAATTGTGGGCAACCTATATATTTACTTATGTAAAGGTGGAGTGGAAAAAGTGCACGATCCCTTCAGTAGTCCCAATGCTATGGGGTAATGTTTGGTCTGAAGCTCTCAGTGTTGGTCTCTCTTATGTAGAAATGCTATTTATATATACACTGTACTGATGGCGGACAGATAGATAGATGCTATGTGTCTATCAATTGGCTGGTTGCCATTTAGATCTGTTTTTACAGTGCAAAGTTCCCGGTGGCAGTGAGGTAGACTAATACTGTGGATATGGCCACCTGTTGATGTCCCGGTTTTGCTGTAATGATAGTGTCTAAACAGCCATGGATCCTTCAAACGCACCCCAAATCAATGCAATTGAAACCAGGGTTGATAAAAAGGTTTTATTCATAGAATACCGCAGATAAAATATACACAGTAGTCCGTCTTTGGTGTATGTCAAATACAACGGAATAAAACAAAGAAAAAATAAAAAGTAAAAAAAAAACTCTAAAAGATTTAAAACCTACAAAAACTTTGATAGGTTGGTGCACAAAAATGATGTCTCTACTTTCTTTGAGGTGTTGGAGATGATATTAATGTGTAAATACACTTCACCAAACGCTTTTCACCGTTTTGCTGACAGCTTCCTCAGTGATAATTATATAAATGTTGGTATTGGTTGTACCCTGAAGACTGTGCCTTTTTCTCCTGGGTGTTCCCTTGATATGTATTTACTTAGGTATGTAATCTCCAATGCGCAGGTGAGATTAAGTGCCCTGCAATTGGTTGCATTTGCATCTTCTTATGAGAGGTTGGCAGTCCTCTTTAGGGCTCTGAAGACAATGTGTGCCTCTATGTTAGTAATAATATCTAAATGCCTGGATGAGCTTGCAGAGACCGACAGCTGCTAAGTAGAAGAATTAATGGTTCATTGTATAATAGAGACACAAGCAATAGTTCTTAATATTGGTATTGGAATTTTTGTCTGCCTTTCAGTAAATATTACGTTATAATCCTTTCAATATTACCTCATAGTGGCACTAGATGAGTATTGTTTATGAATATTTTGAAACCTCTTTTGGGGTTCTTTTACTCTTTATTCAACAACTTATACCATATTAAATCTCTGTGATAAATTAAATATACAAGACTTGTACTAAAGTATCATTTCCACTCTAAGGATACATGAATTATTCCACATTTGTGGAGCTATTTTATACTCAGAACATCCTATGGATTCAAAGTATGTTATATAGATTGTTCACAATGGTAGGTCTCACACGTTTTACACTGCAGATTCATAGCAAATATGGGCTACCTGTCAGATGCATAAAGAACGAAGAGAGAAATTATCATCTGCTAAATATTTCTCATTTAAAATGTTTGAAGATATTGGCTTCCAGGAATCAGCCTCCGTGCCCATTATGATTTTTTTTAACATTTGCTTTGTAATATCCCTTTTATCTTGCACTTTTATCTTGTTTCTTTAAAAGAAAATACCTGGTAATTTATTTTAGATGGCTAACCCTAAAAGCTTGGACTGAATTAACAGTATAGTACAACAAAATTTCAACCTTCCCAATGCATTGCCAGATCTACTTTCATTAAAGGGATTCTACAACCCTCATTCAATAAATATGAATGTATAGTGTGTGTTTTTTTATTCAAATTAATTCACCCAACTATTTACTTTTATTCTGTAATGCACACTGTCAAGTTTTACTTAGATCTGTAAAGCAAAACATGACAGCCTTCAACTCAAAGAATCAGCCTGGTAAGAAGATAAAACAAAAAAAAAGAATGCTATAAAAAAAAATTGAAAGCTGTGAAATACAGCAAACGTTTAGATTGCATCTGCGGACAGAAACCATCTGAGATTTGTTTTATTGTCATATAGCACTTGCAAGATGTTTTAAAGTATTGCGCCAGTTTACATGAGAGTGTCTACACTCAAAAGTGTCTTTGTATTTTTTTTCCTTTTCAATACCAATATATATATGTACTCAATAGTCAGCTGTTCTTAGTCTATTTTTAAATGATAAATACAGTAATAACTTTATATGCCCTATATCTTACTTTGTCATACATAATTTCCTTGACATTTTTTGTATGAATAGAAACAAATAAATGAATATTCAATTATTGCAACTGTGAATTCATTTTGAACAAGAGATGCGCATTAATTCCAAGTTGACCTTGTATACACTGTATTATAAATAACTAGTGACTTGCCAGTCAAAAATGACGGGGCAATAAAATTGTAAGGCAGGTAATGCTGTTTGCCACAGACAGTAAGTGTTTTGGTCGTCTGAGACCTTCGACGCTCATTGCGAGCCTCTTGGTGTATTTTTTGTTATTTTGCGCTTATTGTAAGGTCTGCGCTGATCTCATTTTGGCGCTTATTGCAATTCTCTCCTCTGGTGTACTTTGTGTCCTATGAGCACCATTGGCACTCCTTGTGTGGCGCGCGGTGAAGGTCTTTGTCGTTTATTGCGATACTGTGGTGGTTTTTTTTTCTGTATATTTTTTTTTAATGATAATTAATTAATTAAATCATAAATTAATATACTTTACCTATTTGTAATTAATATATGGAGGAAGCATTGTGCTGAAGAGCTAACAATCTGTTTTAATGTTCCTGCAGCATACAATGTAGATTTGCACTGTTGTTGAGCTGAGGTGTAAGTGTCAGCAATGTGTGAAGTGTAGTGTAAATAGGCTGCGTGCGCGAGGTTAAACCATTTGTGTAGCTGTTTAGTTCCGCATTCTATAAGTTAGTGTTGTAAAATGGCGGCGAGCGTGTATGTGGTACACGGGTGTGGATAATTTCGCGTCCTTGCTAATAGTGTATTTTTTACCTCGTACAAGATTTTGTAAAAGTCGTTTGTGCTTAGTGGTGTTTTGTGGGTTTAGGGGTCGTGTAACCTCGTTTTCGGGTTTTTTGGCAGCCTTTTTTTCTCTCGCTTAGGGGATTTTCGAGTCTCTAAACTCTGTTAATTGGACTTAAATTTGTGAGCAATTTGACTCCTAGACGTTCTGGCTGTCCCTCCTTGCTGTGTCTAATGATTTGATTTTTTTTTTGTGTGTATTTTGTGTGTTTTTTTTAATGTTTTTTTTAGCTGTGCTCGGTTCGGCCATTAAATTTGTATTTTTGCGTGTTCGTAATTTTTTTTTCTAAGTCGTGCGGCTCGCATTTTTTTGACACAATTTAATTATTGCAGTCATTGCTTATGAAATGGTGGTCTCATAGAGATTACACAGATTGTGAGAAACATAAATACAAAGTTTATTTCAGCAACATAAATATAATGCAATTGAACAAAAGTAGGATGTAGTAGTGACACGAGCCAAGAAAGTGTCACAAGTTAATCACAGTCAGACTGATTAACATTTGTGAGAAAAGCAGTAACACTTACTTACGGAAATTTATGCTTGTAATACAATATACATAACTGATTGAATTCTAAAACTTTATTGTTCATAATAGTATCGGCAACATACTGACAGATATTCTTAATCTCAAGACATCTTGATAAGACCAACAGTATAAACAAATAAACTATTCAAAGAAGTTATATATTCAGCTAAGTGGATAAATCCCATTACCTTTGTATAGAATGTATAGCACCTTTGTATAGAATGTATAAAACCTTTGCATAGAATGTACAGCACTTTTTTCATTCTTTAACTATTTTATTTTTTCATTTGAATTTTATCAAATTTTATTAGTTTATATAAAAATAAATCACAAGTATATATGTCAATATTCTTTGGGAATAGTAAATCATTATTTACACAGATATCAATGTTGCTATATTAAAAGCAACATTTAAAGTCTCACTAGTCACTTATTCTCATATACAGTATATACTTGAGTATAAGCCGAGTTTTTCAGCCCTTTTTTTAAGGCTAAAAAGGGCCCCTTGGCTTATACTCGAGTCACTCTCCCCCCGTGTCTCTCTAACCCCCACATGTCTCTTTCCCTCCCCCCTCCTCATCCTCAACCCCCCCTCCTCATTCAAATTCCCCTCTCCTCATTCTAAACCCCCCTCCTCACTTTACCCCTCTAAATACCTCCCCCTCTCCCTTTCCCCTCACTTACCTCCATCTGCAGCTTCTCCTCCGGCCTCTGCTCCTTCCTGCGTCGGCACCCGGTATATGCTAATGACGTGGCGCGCATGTGATGTCATGTCATTAGCATATACCGGGTGCCGACGCAGGAAGGAGCGTGGAGAAGCAGATGGAGGTAAGAGAGGGGGAGGTATTTAGAGGGGTAAAGTGAGGAGGGAGGTTGAGGATGAGGAGGGAGGTTTAGGATGAGGAGGGAGGTTGAGGAGGGGGGTTGAAGTTGAGGATGGGGGGGTTGAGGTTGAGGAGGGGGGTTGAGGAGGGGGTTTAGAATGAGGAGGGGGGTTGAGGAGGGAGGTTGAGGATGAGGAGGACACAGGGAAGGGAGAAGGGGAAGAGACACAGGGAAGGGAGAGGGGTGAAGTGACAAAGGGAAGGGAGAGGGGTGAAGAGACACAGGGAAGGGAGAGGAGTGAAGAGACACAGGGAAGGGAGATGGGGGACACAAGAAAAGGGCACACAAGAGGTGGACACAGATGGCACAAGGGGGACACAGGAGGCAGCACATTTCCCACCCTCGGCTTATACTCGAGTCACTCATTTTCCCAGTATTTGTGGTAAAATAGGTGCCTCTGCTTATACACGGATCGACTTATACTCGAGTATATACAGTAGTTAATGTTGCAATTTGTAGAGCAACTCTAACCAATATTTGAAAAACGCTAATATCACCTGGTATATTCACTTAGCAGCTATAGAAATTTTTTAAAAATCTTAAGGGACATAAATATATTGGTTATAAGTCATTTTTAAAAATAAAATAAAAAAATATATCACATTATATCTAAACCAATTACTGTAGTGACGTCATTGTATATTCTCTGGAGAATAAATTCAGAGATCTGTTTGTATATATATATTTTTTTTAAACGATCGGATTTTAATTATAAAAATTATTTAAAATAATTTTCAATAAAGATAGTTTTTTTTTTTTTTTAAATTCAGTATGAAGCAATTCATAACATATTTAGCTACATAAAAGTGTTCCACCCTTTTTTTTGTTATTTCTCTCTGTGCCTATCTTCAGGGACACAGATAACAAAAAAAAATATATATATATATATATAAATGAGACCAGCAGTTCAGCTAAGGGGAGCCGGTTCTTGAGTACACTCATGGATCATTATCTGACCCAGGTTTTACAACAACCTACTAGAAATTAGGCTATCTTTGATTTAGTCATCACAAATAATATTGATATAGTATCAAATGTTGAAATAGGGCAACCTTTGGGAAACTGTGATCACAACACAGTCTCATTTGAGATTGAATTAAAAAAAAACATTTTTTTTTTGCTATGCCACAACAATTTAGACAATCACTAGAAAGCTATGTATATAACAGCAGTCCTATGGATGTCAGTAACTGCATCAATGTATGAGACAGGAAACACATAGTACAGCCCAATGCCCCATTTCATTTTTTGCGAGTGTGTTGTGGTGTTTTCCGTGTTTATCTGGAGGGCTATGGTGTGCCCCACAAGCTGGCTGAAATCTCTGTAATAAGCAAATAAAGGGCTAGGCAAAGCAAAGAAGAAATATTGAAATATTGAACAATAAGTTCAATATTGAGAAATTAAAAAAAGAAATAGTTATGAGGAAGCAGAGGAAATTTACAAGGGATCAACAGGATTATAAAATGAACTGAAATTAACAGCCTTATTAAATTGCGATTCAGCAAATTTAAAAGAGCGCTATTTAAGCACAAAGCATTTTTTTTTTTTACAAAACTTCTGTAAAAAATATATGCTATGTGCTTAAATAAAGCCCTTTTAAATTTGCTGAATCGCAATTTAATAAGGCTATAAGTGTTTAAAATGAATTTATCTAGTTCCTTCTGATATAAGTTCGTCTGAACAAGAGATTTCAGATACTAATGAGCATTGCATGACATCTGAAAGGTTCAGTGATGGTAGGGGTGACACTACTCTATAAAATAGTAACAGATTCAGGACACCCTTTAGGGTTGACTCTAACTATTCCAAATGGACCCTTTACACGGATCAGAACTGCTTAGTATTTTTAACAAAGAGTTTTTTAATTTATTTCACTGAGTTTGTCATATATCTCCAATGGGGATTTAATTACTATAAGACTGCAACTTTTTGTCTTTTCTTACTTATTCAATTATTTGAAAAGATTACACTTAACTTATATATTCCATTTTTATAAATACAGTGGCTTAAATCTTCAAATTATAGTAATCTAATATTATTATATATTAACTAGCAAATTGCCCGTCAAAAAATACCGGCAATAAAATTGTAAGTGAGCTAATGCTGTTTGGTGTGTAATAATGAAATATTATAATATATTAATAAATGAATATACTTTACCTATTTTGAAGCATTGTGTTGAAGAGCTGTCAATGTGTTTTGATGTGGCTGCAGCATTAGTGGTGTGGAGCTGCTGTGTAAGCGTGGTGAATGTCTGCAGTGTAATACTGTGCGTGCGCGAGACGAAACCGTTAGCGTAGTGGTGCACTTCCGCATTGGCGTAAAATGGCGGGTGATGTGTGGTATGCGTCTTAGCGGATTATCCGTAGGTCTTTTGTGGTGTATCGCGAGTTTCATGTGGTGTTTTGCGAGTGTGTTGTGGTGTTTTCCGTGTTTAGAGTGCTGTAGCCTCGTTTTCGTTTTGTTCGGCGGCCATTTTTTCTCTCGCTTAGCGATTTTATTAGTGTCTAAAGTCTTTTATTTTGATTTAAATGAAGGTGTAAGTTGCTTTTTTGAGGTCCTGGATGGTCCCTCTTGCTGTAGGTAAGCTTTTTATGTGTGTGTTGTGTGTATTTATTGTGTTTTTAATGTTTTTATGTTCGCGTGTTGCATCTGATTTTTGCGAGGTCGTAATGTGTGCTAACGTGTCTCGTATGGTGTTTGCGTGTGTAGCCTCGTTTTCGTTTTGTTCGGCGACCATTTTTTCTGTCGCTTAGCAAATTTTTTAGTGTATAAACTCTTTTATTTTGAGTGAAATCAAGGTGTAAGTGGCTTTTTTGAGGTCCTGGATGCTCCCTCTTGCTGTAGGTAAGCTTTTTATGTATTGTATGTGCTGTTTGTATTTATTGTGTTTTGAATTTTGTAATGTTCGCGAGTTGCGTCCGAGTGTTGCGAGGTCGTAATGTGTGTTAACTTGTGTCGTATGTGGTTTGCGTTGCGAGGTAAAGTTTGCGAGGGTCGTAATTGGTGTGTCGTGTTGTTTGCGTTGCGACATAAGGTTTGCGAGGGTCGCAGTTGCTGGCATGGAGCGCCTTCGGCGCTCCATGCCAGCAACTGCGGCCCTCGATTGCGAGGTAAAGTTTGCGAGGGTCGTAATTGGTGTGTAGTGTTGTTTGCGTTGCGACGTAAAGTTTGCGAGGGTCGCAGTTGCTGGCATGGAGCGCCTTCGGCGCTCCATGCGAGCAACTAAGGCCCTCACCCGCTGCCCTCGCTACGTGAGGGCCGCGGCTCGCTGCGGGAGTCCGCAAGCGTTAGCAACAACTCGCATGCTCACAACTATATATGTGATTATGTCATATTTGACATTTTATCACTTTTTTGCACTTCTCATAGTTACATAGTTACATAGGGCCTCATTCTATTATCGGCCGTAAATCGGCCGTAAGGCTGCGATTCCTTGCGGGGGTTCTGTTAACTCGCGATTCTATTATACGGCCCCGCAAGGATCTCCTTTTACGGCCGGCCGCATATCTTGGAACCGGCCGTAATCTGTGAAATATAAAAACTGAAAAATAAATTCAAGCCTGCACTGTACAGCTCTGTAAATGCTAGGGATCATATTGGGGGACATGAGGATTAAAAGGAACCCACTCTCAAGCTTGCACATCTGCCCAAACCCGAGTTCAAATTAACTGTTTATTTTCCGGCTGCGGCGTGGGCGTGTCTGAGGTGCTCCAAGCACTCTGGCCTTTTTACATGGATATTTTACGGATATTAAAAATAAAATATTTTACGGATTTGAGTACAGGATAATTATGTGCTATTTTTTCTAACACCTAAAATCCCTTTATAGTCTTCTCAAAGTGCAGGATGGCTTTATTTGAGCTATTTTATGTGCTTAATTGGTGCTAGCGAGACCTTTTTCCTGCAAGTAACTGCGGCTCGTTTTTAGCCTTGCAGAGAGGTTTCCCGGAGCAATTGAATTGCAAATCTCTTGCGGCCGTTTTAGATCAAAGGCTTTCCTCCGGCGCGAGCGGCCGCAAGAGATAGCAAGGCACCGGCCGCAAGCCTGCCGGAATCCCCGGCCGTAAGGGAATAGAATAGCAGAATAGCTTGCGGCCGGTCCTTACGGCCCCGCAACGGCTGCGGCCGATAATAGAATGAGGCCCATAGTATTTAAGGTTGAAAAAAGACTTTCAGTCCATCAAGTTCAACCTTTTAAGATCTCCTCTGATCTGCAATATGCAGATTAGTTATTAATTAATTAGGTGTTAATTATTAATCAATTATTTATTTAATTATGTATTTATTTTAATTATTAATGAATCCAGAGGAAGGCAAACAGAAAAAAAAACAAGTGAAACTTAGCCAATCAAGGGGGAAAAAAATCCTTCCTGACCCCAGATACTGGCGATCAGATTTCTCCCTGGATCAATACTCCCTCTCTAATTATCCAGGATAACCCTGAATTCCTTTTTTAATTATAAATAAATCCAGTCCCATTTTAAAGTTATCTATAGAATCCGCTGTCACCATCTCCTCTTGTAGAGAGTTCCACAGATTAACCTTACTGTGAAGAACCCTTTTCTTTCTTTATGGTGGAATCTTTTTACTTCTGACCTCAAAGGATGTCCTCTTGTCAGTTGAAAACCTCTTGGCACAAAAAGCTCCATTGACAAATCTTTATACTGACCCTGGATGTATTTTTATAAAGGTAATTATATGTCCTCTTGGACACCTTTTTTCTAGAGAAAATAAGTGTAATCTGGTTAGTCTTTCTTCATAACTGAGCCCCTCCATTCCCCTTATTAGTTTTCTTGCCCTCCTCTCTACCTTTTCCAGCTCTAAAATGTCCTTTTTATGAAGTGGTGCCCAAAATTGTACTCCATATTCCAAATGAGGGCATACTAGAGATTTGTATAGTGGCAGAATTATATTTGCTTCCCTTGCTTCTATACCCTTCTTAATACATGCTAATATTTTACTTGCCTTTGCAGCTGCTGCTTGGCATTGAGCACTGTTACCTAGGTGATTGTCCACAAGCACTCCCAAATCCCTTTCAAAATCTGATACACCTAGATTTGCTTCATTTAGATTATAAATTGAATGGTAATTTTTCCTTCCCAGATGCATAACTTTACATTTATTCGTATTAAATCTCATCTGCCATTTAGATGCCCATTCCTCAATTTTATGTAAATCCCTTTGGAGGGAAAGCACTTCATTATCTGATTTAATTACCTTGCACATCCTTGTGTCATCAGCAAAAATGGAGACACTACTTTCCAGTCCCACCTCTAAGTCATTAATAAATATGTTAAAAAGTAGAGGACCTAATACTAAACCCTGAGGAATCCCACTTGCCACATTAGTCCAATCGGAGTATGTTCCATTTACAACAACCCTTTGCTTCCTGTCTTTTAGCCAGCTCTAAATCCATGAGCAAATATTTACTGCAATTCCTGTATCTCTTAGTTTGCACAATAGTCTCCCATGTGGCACTGTATCAAAAGCCTTTGCAAAATCCAAATAGACTACATCCACTGAGTTGCCTTGATCCAAGTACCTACTAACCTCCTCATAGAAACTAATTAGATTTGTTTGACATGACCTATCCCTCATAAATCCATGTTGACTCCTACTTATAATCCTGTTCAAATAGACATATTCTTGTATATTATCCCTTATTAACCCTTCTAAAAGCTTCACCACTACAGAAGTGAGGCTCACTGCTATATAATAACCTGGATTTGCTCTTGCTCCCTTTTTAAATATAGGTATCACCTCCTGCTTTTCTCCAGTTATCTGGTAGAGAGCCTATGTTGAGTGAATCTTGAAAATTAAATATAATGGTTTGGCTATTACAGAACCCAGTTCCCTCAGTACCTGTGGATGTATTCCATCAGGACCCAGGGCTTTATTAACATTTATTTTTTCCAACCTCTTTTGGAATACTTCCTGCGTTAACCAATTATTCGGCAAAGGTAGTGTAGCCCCATTATGTTGCAGTGTCCCAACCACTGGTACCTCCCTTGTGTATACTGAAGAAAAGAACCTATTTAGCTCATCTGCCTTTTCCTGGTCACTAATTTTCAGATGGCCTGTGTCACATTGTAATGGTCCTATAGCTTCCTTCCTCGCCTTCTTTCCATTCATATACTTAAAAAATATTTTATGGTTAGTCTTACTCTCCTTTGCAATACATTTTTCATTTTCTCTTTTAGCCAGTCTAATAGCGCTTTTGCAAGCCTTGTTGATTTCCTTGTATTCCCATAAAGCAGTCTCTGTCCCCTCTTGTTTGTATAATTTAAATTCCTGTTTTTTTACTCCGTATCTTGATCTTTAAATCATTCTTAAGCCACATTGGATGGGATTTACTCCTTTTACTTTTATTACCACATGGTATATGCCGATGTGTATGAATATTTAGTAAGGATTTCAATGTTGTATATTTATGTTCAGTGTGTTTACCTATCAGTCCTCTGTCACAGTCTATTCTTTGTATTGCTGCACTTAAACCAATTAAAATCTGCCTTATTTAAAATTAAGAGTTTTTGTTGGCCCCTTAAAATTTATTTTTTTTAATTCAATCTCAGATGAGATTGTGTTAGGGCAACCGTTGGGATACAGTGATCACATTTCAACATTTGATACTATATCAATATTATTTGAGATGACTAAATCTAAGATAGCTTCATTTCTAGTATGTTCTTGTTTAACCTGGGCCAGATAATGATCCCTGAGTGTACTCAAGAACCCGCTCCCCTTAGCTGAACTGCTGGTTTCATTTATCCAGTTTATTCCAGGGTAATTAAAATCTCCCATTATTAGAACTTGCCGATGCTTAGCTGCATTTCCAAACTGTAACAATAATTGTATGTCCTCACTTTCAGCTATATTTGGGGGTTTATAGCATATTCCTACTCATATTCTTTTGGAATTTTCTGCTCCGCTATTTAACTCTACCCACAAACATTCAACATTATCACTAGGTCCACCATAAATATCTTCTCTGACTATAGGCTTAAATTCAGGCTTAACATGTGTTGTTTGTGTTTTTTTGTTTAGATGTAACATTTCAAGTTCATTCACTTTATACATTATATATAGTTTATATTTAGGAGGTTATTACAGGGATTTCAGCCAGCTTGTGGGGCACACTATAGCCCTCCAGATAGGAGGTCCCTGAAATGGGACATAGGGATGTAATACATGTTCCTGTTTCGGGCTTTGAGGCAGTTACCTACATCCATAGGACTGCTGTTGTGTATATAGCTTCCTAGTGATGTCTTAATTGCTGTTGCGGCATAGTAAAGTAAGTGGTTACTGTAAAGTGGTAATTCTTACTCAGCGTATTAAGTCAGTCCAGCTGAGACTAGGATTTTGTGGCTTATTGCCCTGTAGCTGTTATTTTAATAATTGTAAATAAAGTTCCAATTTTAATTTGATTTAGTATCGTAATAGTGTCAAGCACTGGAATGTCAGTAATACAATATTCTAGTTTTTTGTGGTCCTTTTTTAAATCATAATGATAACAGAAATCATCCAAATGGCCCTGATCAAAAAAGTTGACATACCCTTGAACGTATGGCCTTGTTACAGACACACACGGTGACACACACAGGTTAAAATGGCAATTAAATGTTAATTTCCCACACCTGTGGCTTTCTAAAATTGCAATTAGTGTCTCTGTGTTTAAATAGTCAATGAGTTTGTTAGCTCTTACGTGGATGCATTGAGCAGACTAGATACTGAGCCATGGGGAGCAGAAAAGAGCTGATACTTGAACAAAAATGAGCTGCATGGTCGAGTTGCCAGAAACAAGCCTTTACTGTGACAATGCCACAAAAAAAGCCTGGTTACAATATGCCTGACAACACCTTGAAATGCCTCACAGCTTCTGGCACACTGTTCATGCACGACGATCAAAGACTTTGCATAACCTGCCAAGACAAATGGGCAGCTTTACCACCTGCAAGAATTAGGGGCCTCATAGACAACTATTACAAAAGACTGCACGCTGTCATTGATGCTAAAAGGGGCAATACACAGTATTAAGAACTAAGGATATGCAAACTTTTGAACAGGGTTATTTTTTTTCTTTTCTTTGTTGCCATGTTTTGTTTTATGATTGTGCCAGTCTGTTATAACCTACAGTTCAATATGAATCCCATAAGAAATAATAGAAATGTGTTTTGCTGCTCACTCATGTTTTCTTTAAAAATGGTGCATATATTACCAATTTGCCAAGGGTATGCAAACTTCTGAGCACAACTGTATATCCACTTATCAACATTCAGACTTTGCAACAAAATCATGCTTATTTGTTTTAGAAAGTTACTTCTTTATACACAAATTATTATATTACATGATTGCCACTTTCATAAATATTTTTACACAATGTTGGTTTCTTCTATTTTATTGCTCTAATACTGTTCTCTTTTGTAGATCTCCATTAGAATTCTATAAACACATTCAAATGGATTTTTTCAGTGATTACCCCAGGTAGAGTGAATAATTTTTATTTTCCTTCTATTTTACTACTGATATTTTATTAAATAATCACTGTGGATTTGGAAAAACGTCATATGTTTGTGAACTTCTCAACACATTAACAGCTGGGTCAGCTATGAGCATAAAACAATCTTTAAGTAAAATATTTAGCTTGTTTAGTCACTGTTTGTGCCTGAATGATTATCTTCACAGTTCCTAGTGGCAAGACTTACTAAGCTTAGAGACTTGTTCTATTGTGGAAGGAGGGTGGAGGGAGGGATTTGTTGACTTATTGGTGTATGAAAGACATACATACATACACGTTTCCTGGATTATGGATGCATTTAATAGAGGAAAATCACTAGTGAATGAAAATATTATTTTGCTTGGAAAAAATACCAAAAAAAACATTAACAAACTCACCCTAATGTTTGCAAAATATCTTGAGTAAGCAAGCAATTACTTTTGTTTCTATCTGCTAAAATTTGCATAAAATGCATAATTCATTTTGACCAATCACAGGTAGCTAATACATTTTAATACAATGTAACAATCAGTGATGGCAGTTTTTGCAGGAAGGAATCATGGGATGTGTAGTTCCCCTGTAGAAGGAAGCAGGAGGAGCAAGACATTAATCTGTAGATCTCTGCAAAGAGTTAAAATCCGTACCCAAATGCAGTGTTTCTATTGGGAGGTTCACCATGCCTATGTAAGCAGCTTTGGGGGTGTGGAAAACAAGTTTTATTTTTTAATAAAATAAGTTTGTTTGTGTATAGAATGACTCAATGCAATGTGTGTTTCTTATATACGCAGCGTGAGTTAAAGGGAAAAACAGGGATACTTTGATATGCCTTAAAAATACATTTCAGCTTTTCCTGCTCTGTAAATGCTCCTTTTTGTCTTTTAAAATGAAATATGACTATCCTGGCAGCTTCCATGTACTGGCAGAGTGAGTAAAACAATTTTCTGAATAATCTTTATGCCCATGATGTTCATAGCTGCTAATGTTTGCTACATACTTCGGAAAAGTTTTTTTTTGCTAATCTACAGTGATCCTTTAAAAGTTCACATCTGTTCTCAATATCCCAAACTGCCTTCAAATGTTGCTTCTCCTTTAGTATTTTACGTAAAAAAACAACCTGATTTTTGTTTTGGAGAAAAGGGGATTTATGGAAAAATCGGGATTATCATTATGATAAACTTTTGAATGCCCACTGTAATGGTTCAGAATTCATAAATTTAAAATTGTATCTGTTTTTTTAATATGTGAGAAAACTTGCAATGAAAATAGCATCTTTAGGCTTAAGATTTCCCTACTTTATTAAAGCAAATTATTGTATACATCCTGGCCAACGTTGTCTATTATAAATGGTCAGGAGCTCTAGGCTAAATTTATAGAGAAACAGCTATTTTCTATGGAAGCTGTCTCACAAAAGATCAACATGAATCACAATAACTGAATTAATTATTTTTAGCTATATTGATAGTTATATTAATCTTTACTTCATGAAAGTAATGAAACCTGGACCATTCGAGTGGTGCCTTAAAGGGACACATAATTCAATACAATGAGAACCACACCGAAGTAAATATCCCTTAAAAGCATGATGGAATACTTTTTCAATTTTTGAAATACGTGCAATTTTCACTCAGAAATTAAAAAAAAAAATCTTTGTTTACGTGTGATTGCTCCATGTAGTTAGCAAAAGAAAATAACAGGTTAAATCTTAACAAATCTATTTGTGCAGAGCATGAAATGCTGGAATCGCATAAAAAGATCAGTTATGGGTGAACTAGTCAGTGCAGTCCGGAATGCAAGGGAAACTGCTATCAATTGCTGTCTTCATACCACTTGTCTGTAATTACCCATGCAACATCCAGTATGCAAGATAGATATTGTATGTAAACATACTTAAAATTTTAGATTTGTTTAGCTTTTATTAGTGTAATTAAAAAAGTAGATAATTTTAACATATAATTCTGTGCTCTTCACACCATGGAAAGCATGTACAGTGAGGTAAATGGCCCTTTAATTATAATTTAAATGAAACATTCACATATTGTAAGATAATATTATAATTGTCATTTCTTTGTACGGTTACATTTTTGGAATTTAATTTTTATTAAAAAAGTCAATAAATGTACTTACATAACTGGACACCTTACATGTTAGTTATTTTATTACAAATTTATTAAATAGTAATTGAGGTTGAAAAAATACTTATAGTCCATCAATTGTGGAACATGCAGGTTATATTTCAGGAATCAGTGGTCAGAGTAATCAAATAAACAGGCAAGGTAAAACACAATATAATACAAATCATAATAGAATTATACACCAAGCTATAATACTTTCTCTGAACTAGAGAACAAGCAGTAGGTGGTAAAATTATTTAAACAGAACATGAGCAATTTAAATTGCTTGTCTGACCTGTGAAATTTGACTTCCCATGTGATGGGAAGGTGATGGTGAGTCCAAAACCACAGTGGCTTAAAAATGTTGTAAAGTCTTAATTCCTACCTTCTTATGGGATATCTAGATCACATGAAGGTGCTTCTGCTCCACAAATCCATAGCCTGAGCTGTATCCACTGTCAAACCTGGAGCCCCCATAGCTGTAGCCCATGCTGAAGGGTGCAGTGCTGGCTCTGCTGTCCCTGGACCCACCTCTGTATGAGAAGCTGTTGAAGCCTGCGAGGCGAGGAGCTGCATAGCTGCTGGTGCGGTAGAACACTTTGCTGAATTTGATGTACATGGTGACATAGAGAGGCTGAAGACACACTAGGGTCATTTCCTATTATAGGCTGCACCGCACATAGCTGTGCTCCCTCCTGCTTATTTGAGTCATGCGGCGGCGGCGTGACTAAAACAGGAGGAACCAAAAGCAGGTATTCAATCTCAGACTTTTCAGCAGAAAACTTTTCCTTTCTCTCTTCCTTCCATGCTATTAGGACCCTCTGGTTCAGAGTTTATTATTTATTATTTTGGGAGGTTATAATTGGCTGTAACAGTGAAAAAAAACTTAATTCCATAGGTGGAATTTAAAGAGGAGGTTTCATATAAACACCAGTTGCTCTTACATGAAAAAGGTCACTCACAGAAGTTTATATATATGTATAAAGATTTACATTTTTTCCTCTTTATATCAGTGGTGCGAGTTGCTGAGGATCTCAGACCATGACTATAGCTGTCACATTGTAGACCTCAGCTTCAGCCTAGCTGGCTTTGATCTAGCTTTTGTACTTTTGACCAAATCATTTCACAGAGCTCAGTGTCAATTTTCCCCCCAAAGTATAATGTATCTCTCTGGAAAAGTTCCAGTCTATATCCCAAGAAAGGCAGTGCCAAAGAGTGCTCCAGTTATTGAACAATTGTTTTCATTTTTATATGCCAGCAAGGTAATGCTTAAGATCCTGCAAATTCTCATAGGGCCAGTGGCTTACAGATGTAACTGGCCTGCTGTGGTCCATAAGGTTGTGGAGAGTTGGACACAACCACATGACTAAACAACAACAACATCTCCCTGAAGGGCTTTGGTCCAGTCTCCTAGAAACAGCCTGTTCCTGGAGCCTAATTTTTAGATATTTTTGTCCACCCCTGCTTGTATGTAAATAAAAATGTCTCGCCATTTTTTTTTTATTTTCATAGCTAAAATGTATCATGGCTAATGAGAAGCTCGCCATCACTAACTTTAAACCTATCCTCTGAGTGTGTTGTCCTGATAGCAGTTACAAAGCAAAACCTTGATAAGTAGTTGATCAAGACCCACCTAAAGCTATGGTAATAAAAAGATCATATCAGGAATATTTTTTGATTTACCATCCTAGTGGTAATATACATTCCATGTAATAAATATTTTGGCTATGCAAAAGCTGTGGAAATAAGTATACTAAGGAAAATCCTGTTATTTCATTCTTTAATTGCCAAACTGAAATTATTAATGTCGTCATAAAATTGAATTCTGAGTACTTGCACCTAATATTAATGTTTGCATAGCACATTTAAGTTACAGTTGTGCTCAGACGTTTACATACCTTTGGAGAATAGGTAATATATGTACCATTTTTAAATAAAACATGAGTGAGCAGGCAAAACACGTTTATTTTATTTCTTATGGAATTCATATTCAACTGTAGGTTATAACAGATTGGCACAATCATAAAACAAAACATGGCAACAAAGAAACAAATGACATGCCCCTGTACAAAAGTTTACATACCCCTAGATCTTAATGCTGTGTATTGCCCCATTTAGCACCAATGACAGAGTGCAGTCTTTTATAATAGTTGTCTATGAGGCTCCTAATTCTTGCAGGTGGTATAGCTGCCCATTCTTCTTGGCAAAAATGCCTTCAGGGGCACCCCGACTTTAAAGCGTCGTCCAAATGTGCGTCGACGCATGCGCACACAAACAAATGCGCGCCTCACAAATGTGCGGCTCACAAATGCGCACCTCACAAATGCTCCCCAATGGCACTCGTAGACTTTTAAAAAATGTAACACATTCTAGTAACTAGTGAGCATATATCAGAAGGTTGAAGAGTGACTTAAAAAGGAAGAACCTAATGTGGTTTAAGTCACATAGCAGATAGTGTAGAGTAGGAGTGCAGACCAACCTTATCTCATGATGCTTTCTTAGAATACTACAGCTAAACCTACAAAGAACTAGTATGTCTTATGTGCAGAGCAAATCGTGATGAGATGACTCTCTCAAAAAGAAAAACAACCATAAAAGGACCATTGCAGTGCTCAAAACAGGGTTTCATCTGTAGCTGCATCATTGCACATAAAGACTTCTGGGCAGATAAAGTGGCCACTGCAGAAAAACTTACTCAGAAAACAAAAGGAAGAAGAGAGTCTCCTGAGCAGGTCCTCTCCCAACCAATGACTACATATTAGTTGTCGGAGAAAGGAAGCTCTGTCTTGCCTCACTACAATTCAAATGTATGCTTCAAAACCTATACTGAATTTTCTTTAAATACCAGATTTTTCTACTTATTGGTTAATAAAACAAATTTAACTGCTATTGTTTTTCTTACACGTTATGGGTCACATAACATCCTATGAACCTGAAGACCTGAGGGCACAGAGTGCCGTTAGCTAATTTGTGAGGCACGCTTTTCTCTAGGCACACATGTGTCGGCGCCCATTTGGTCGACGCTTTAAAGTCATGCTACCGCCTTCAGGTCATGCAAAGTCTTTGGTCATCTTGCATAAACCGCACGTTTGAGATCTTTCCAGAGTGGCTTGGCTATAACCACTGGAGGGTCAACTTTGCCTTGTGCTTAGGGTCATTGTCATGCTGAAAAGTCCAAGAGCGTCCCATGTGCATCCTTCGTGCAGAATAATGCATATTGCCAGTATATTCTGATAACATGCTGGATTCATCTTGCCATCAATTTTACCAAGATCCCCAAGCCTTTTGAGCCCCCCACCCCCCAAAAAAACCCATCTGTGAGCCACCACCATGCCTCAATTTGGGAATGGTATTCTTTTCACTATAGGCTTTATTGACCCCTCTTCAAACATAGCGATTATGGTTGTTACCATAATGCTCTATTTTGGTATCGTCACGCCAAATTACTGTATGCCGGAAGCTGTGAGGCATGTCAAGGTGTTGTCAGGCATATTGTAACCATGCTTTTTTGTGGCATTGGCGCAGTAAAGGCTTGTTTCTGGCAACTCAGCCATGCAGCTCATTTTTGTTCAAGTATAGTCGTATTGTACTCCTTGAAACAACCACACTGTCTTTTTCCAGAGCAGCCTGTATTTGTCCTGAGGTTACCTGGGGTTTTTGTCTTTGTATTCCGAACAATTCTTCTGGCAGTTGTGGCTGAAATCTTTCTTGGTCTACCTGACCTTAATAAGTGATTAAACAGTACTGGCTAGAATTGTTAAGGCTTTGGATATCTTTTTATATCCTTTTCCATCTTTATAAAGTTATATTACCTTGTTACACAGTTCTTTTGACAGTTCTTTTCTGCTCCCCATGGCTCAGTATCTAGCCTGCTAAGTGCATCCATGTGAGAACTAACAAACTCATTGACAATTTATACACAGACACTACTTGCAATTTTAGAAAGCCGCAGGTGTGGGAAATTAACCTTTAATTTACAATTTACCCTGTGTGTGTCACTTTGTGTGTCTGTAACAAGGCCAAACGTTCAAGGGTATGTCAACTTTTGATCAGGGCCATTTGGATGATTTCTGTTATCATTATGATTTAAAAAAAGGACCAAACAACCATATGATCACTATCCTTCAATGAAATATTTTTTTTTTGCATGATCAGCCATATTTTCAAAATAAATGTCAAAATGTCAAAATTTCTGTCAGGGTATGCAAACGTTTGATCACAACAGTATATTTACCATGCATACATTCACAACACCTCAGCAGTGCAAATTCACTCTGCTTCAAGGCCTGCTACATCTGTGAGATTCTCAGAGCTGCCTTCACAACACCTCAGCAGGTATGGAGGAGACTATGGAAACTGCGCCATCCCTGGAGCCAATATGTTTCTTAATATCACTACTGTATGCATGTTATTATATCTTGGCAGATAGAAATATTTCTAACTTTTTGTTTTCAAATTCTAGCTGTTTCCTATACCCTGCTTGGTTGTCCCCACCTTCCCCCATCCTTTTCCCATTTATGGCTGGCATAATTACCTCAAATCTCCTCCCCCTCCTCACATACCTTCATTCTAAGGTCTCGCTCCCATTCCTCTCTAACTCCCCTATCTTCCTATACTGTATGTCCACCAATCCATTCTCTATTTCTTTTAGTGCAAATTCACTCTGCTTCAAGGCCTGCTACATCTGTGAGATTCTCAGCGTTGCATTCACAACACCTCAGGAGGTATGGAGGAGGCTATGGAAACTGCGACATCCCTGGAGCCAATATGTTTCTTGATATCACTACTGTATGCATGTTATTATATCTTGGCAGATAGAAATGGAAAACAAAAAGTTAGAAATATTTCTAACTGTTTCCTATAACCTGCTTTGCTGTCCCCACCTTCCCCCATCCTTTCCCCATTTATGGCTGGCATAATTACCTCAAATCTCCTCCCCCCTCCTCACATACCTTCAATCTAAGGTCTCTCTCCCATTCCTTTCTAACTCCCTATCTTCCTGTACTGTCTGTCCCCAATCCATTATTTCTATTTCTTTCAGTGCACATTCACTCTGCTTCAAGGCCTGCTACATCTGTGAGTTTCTCAGAGCTACATTCATAACACCTCAGGAGGTATGGAGGAGACTATGGAAACTGCACCATCCCTGGAGCCAATATGTTTATTAATATCACTACAGTATGCATGTTATTATATCTTGGCAGATAGAAATATTTCTAACTTTTTGTTTTCAATTTCTAGCTGTTTCCTATACCCTGCTTGGCTGTTCCCACCTTCCCCCATCCTTTCCCCATTTATGGCTGGCATAATTACCTCAAATCTCCTCCCCCTCCTCACATACCTTCATTCTAAGGTCTCTCTCCCATTCCTCTCTAACTCCCCCATCTTCCTGTACTGTATGTCCACCAATCCTTTCTCTATTTCTTTCAGTGCAAATTCACTCTGCTTCAAGGCCTGCTACATCTGTGAGATTCTCAGAATATTGCCCTCCCTCCCTACCCCTCACCCACCCCAACTCAGATTAAGTTTATAGAGCCATGAAAACACCTGACTTCCTACTTGCAGATATATCATCTCAACACTAGGGGTCAGCCAGCATACAAGTCTTTCACCTCAGATCCCTCACCTCTCCCTCTAAAATAAACTCTTTCTATCTTTCACTTTCTTCCTGACCCTTGCTATTCCTTATTTGTTACTCTTCCCCAGTTCTCTGTCCTTTAATTCACTTTAGATTGCAAGTATCAAGTTTCCAGTCTTGTAGGGTGCTTTTGGGATAAAGCACTTTCTGCTAAGATTCTAAACTCAAAACAGGGCCCTTCAACTTTTGCATTTGTTATACTTGTATTTCCCCTGTTCTTATCCGCTGTACAGCGCTGCAGAATATGTTGGCGCGATACTAATAAAAGATAATAATAATAATAATTTACCAAACAAAATGTTATTTTATATTATTTTATAATTAATTTAACAGACAGAATTACAACTTGCCATGAATAATAATTGATTCAATTAATCAAATTTAAAAAATCTTATTTAAAAGTTATAGAAGAATAAATCTGAACATTACATTTGTAAAACTTTTTTTTTTTCTTGGTTAAGTATTGAATTTATTTTAGTAAATGGATATGCATGAAATTATCCTGTCAAATGGATCACTGAGAATATACATTTTTTCCTAACCATACTTTTGAAACATTTATCACCCACTGACTCCATTTGTTTAATGAATTTTATTTGCAGGGATATAGTGACTTAAGACCTATTTGTGCCATGCTGCCTACACAATATGAGGGACAGTGATAGCTACACCTACATAGAAATTTACATATGTGCAAGTACAAAATATACCAAGGATCACATGCAATCAGATAAGGTCATCTCCCCTTGTACAAACTGTGAATCGATATGTTAGACACTATAGTGTGATTTATGAATGTTAGAAGCTATGGGTCTCACTACAAGATTTTTTTAAGAGGTGACACACTGTATGGGAAACTTGGACTCGGATCCTCTCCTAGCCTGCCCAATACATATATTCATAAGGTCCACAACACAAGCTAAGATCTTGCTTCACGCTGATGATAGCCAGTAAGTTTGAATGAAGCTTGCATAAGCTTCAAGGAAGCCATGTTTCAAATGGTTTATGGAATGAAGAGCGAGGCATTTGTTGGCACATTTGCATGTCCCTGCTCAACTTCCCAGAAAGCAGTGTAATAACTGTTTTTCTCAGAATTCTGCAGGTTTCTTAACTTGCTTTAGACATTCAAATGTGAACACAGGTGTAGTATTTATTATATATATATATATATATATATATATATACACAATGTATTAGAGCATTTGTTCCTATGCAATGTGGTTTCTTGACGTGTATATTAACCCCTTGAGTTCTGGGTTGTGTGTTACACAAGGTTGTCTAATGAAACAGGCATAATAATACAATATCATAATTTTATAATTGCACTCATGTTGACATTGGGCAGGTAAGAGTCAAATAATGTTGCGATATCATAATTTTTAAGTGTTTCTAGGTGCTATATTTTGACTTTAAATGCTGCTGCGGCACTCAGCAATGGTTTTAAAAGCCTTTGCGAGTGGTCTTTAATATTTCCTTCAGCTTTTTGCAGTTACGTCACTGCCCTAGTTTGACAATGATCCATAAAATCAGAAGAACATTGGGTTTTGGTATAAAAATCTAATGGAGGAAAAGCTTTATCATGCAGCGGTCACTCGTATCATTTTTCTCACAATGTTTTTCTGGATGAGGAAATAGCATAGCTAGGAAAGATTCACTTTGTCACTACTGCACCCGTAATTGTGGTAGAGGGGATTAGCATAGGGCCCATAGTCTTTAACTGCCACTATTGTGTAAATTATCAAATTGAGATCTTGAGAAAAATACTTTTCCCACATCCAATGTTCTTCAGGGTCATTCCAATCTCAAAATTGGGTGGAAATACCCAATTCCATTAGGAATTGTGAGATATAGTAATTTTATCAAGAATGGCAGAACTTATGGAAGTTAAGAAAGTTTATCAAGATAATAGATGGCTCTACAATCTCATTTTACTAGTCCCTGCTCCTTCTTTCTCTCCCTTTTTTCTCTTTCTCTTTTCTTCTCCCCTTTTTTCTGTTAATTTTCCATCTTCTTTCCCTTTTCTCCTCCTTTTTATCACCCTCTCGGCCAATTCTGTATATTTCCTTCTATCCCTACCCTCCTATCTATCCCTCTTCTTTCTGTTCTTATCATTTCTCTCTCTCTCTTTCCCCTTTTTATATCAAAATTAATTTTGTCTTCCCCATTTATAAATATATTTAAACTTTTTTTTTCATTAAGTTACATTTTTGAATTTATAAACCACTGCAGGCAAAATGGAGGATTGCAAACTATAAGAATCAGTGGTTAATATTTATCTGAATGGGAATACAAGCAGAATAGCCAAATATTCTTATTTTCTTAATTCTAAGATAAAAATATATGCTTTAATTTTCCTAATTTTCCATAGGTACTGTTTATCCAACAGTTACACTTGATCCTTCCTTCATTAATCATTAAAAGAAATGCTGTAAAGATTCACAATTATCTTTCATCTGTGTACAATGTGCTTTTAGGACAATGTCAGAGCATATTTTTGACTCCAATGAGGGTGTGTCAGGGTGGTCAAGTGGAGTTTTGGAATATTTTAAAAAACATTAATTACATTTATTGGCTAAATATTACACAGCTAAAATAAGGAAGAGGCTTGGTGAAGAGGCTTGTGTACTTTAATGAAGCTGTGAGCTATACCATGTAGGGTCACCCAGAAGGGCAGGTCATAGTAGAAAGGTTAGACAAATCGAGGTCCACTAGAGAAAAAAATGGCAACCAGCTCCAGTATCTTTGCCATGAAAACCCTATGGATAAGCAGAACCAGAGATATAACAACAGATGTGCCTTGTGTGTTGTTGTCCTTAAGGTCATTGAGGGTTAGACACAACTGAAAATACATGGTTTAAAGAACTTTCTAACCATTACAAAGAAAAAATGTAATGTGTAATACCTGTTCTTTAAGAACATTTTAAAAATGTTTTACTTCTATGTCAATTAGGACTAGATATACGTAATGGGGTAGAAAGTGTAGAGCGTATAAGGGATGAATTAACAACTTATAGGGGAGGAGATGGGGGGAAGGGTAGTATAGTCAATAGGGAGGTAGTACTAAGTAATTCAAGTACGGTGGCAGGCACTTCAGAACTACAGACTCATAACATAAGATGTATGCTTGCTAATGCCAGAAGCTTGCCAGGAAAAATGGGAGAGTTAGAATTATTAGCAATTAAGGAAAAATTGGATTTAATAGGCATTACCGAAATGTGGAGGGATGAATCGCATGACTGGACTGTTAATCTGGATGGTTATAACCTATTTAGGAAAGATAGAGGCAATGGTAAACAAGGAGGAGGGATTTGTCTGTATGTTAAGCCTGAATTTAGGCCTATAGTCAGAGAAGATATTTATGGTGGACCTAGTGATAAAGCTGAATGTTTGTGGGTAGAGTTATATAGCGGAGCAGCAAATTCCAAAATAATATTAGTACGAGTATGCTATAAACCCCCAAATATAGCTGAAAGTGAGGAAATACAATTATTGTTACAGATTGAAAATGCAGCTAAGCATGGGCAAGTTCTAATAATGGGAGATTTTAATTACCCTGAAATAAACTGGATAATTGAGACCAGCAGTTCATCTAAGGGGAGCAGGTTCACTCAGAGTACACTCAGGGATCATTATCTGGCCCAGGTTGTACAAGGGCCTACTAGAAATGAAGCTATCTTAGATTTACTCATCACAAATAATATTGATATAGTATCAAATGTTGGAATAGGGCAACCTTTTGGAAACAGTGATCACAACACAGTCAAAAAACCTCATAATTTTAAAAGGGCAGATTTTAACGGTCTAAGGGCAGCAATACAAAGTATAGACTGGGACAGAGAACTGGCAGGTAAAAATACTGAACATAAATGGACAAAATTTAAATCCTTACTAAATATACATACACATCGGCATATACCGTGTGGGAATAAATTAAAAGGAGTAAATCCCATCCAATGTGGCTTAACAATGATTTAAAGATCAAGATACAGAGTAAAAAACAGTCATTTAAATTATACAAACAAGAGGGGACAGAGACTGCTTTACAGGAATACAAGGAAATGAACAAGGCTTGCAAAAGCGCGATTAGACTGGCTAAAATAGAAAATGAATTGCAAAAGAGAGTAAGACTAACCCTAAAATATTTTTTAAGTATATTAATGGGAAGAAGGCGAGGAAGGAAGCTTTAGGAACATTACAATGTGACACAATCTGTCTGATAATTAGTGACCAGGAAAAGGCAGATGAGCTAAATAGTTTTTTTCGTCGGTATACACAAGGGAGGTACCAGTGGTTGGGACACTGCAACATAATTAGGCTATACTACCTTCACAAAATAATTGGTTAACACAGGAAGTAATCCAAAAGAGGTTTAAAAAAATATATGTTAATAAAGCTCTGGGTCCTGATGGAATACATCCAAGGGTACTGAGGGAACTGGGTTCTGTAATAGCTAAACCATTATATTTAATTTTTCAAGATTCACTCAACACAGGGTCTCTACCATATGACTGGAGAAAAGCTGATGTGATACCTATATTTAAAAAGGGAGCAAGAGCAAATCCAGGGAATTATAGACCAGTGAGCCTCACTTCTGTAGTGGGGAAGCTTTTAGAAGGGTTAATAAGGGATAATATACAAGAATATGTCTATTTGAACATGATTATAAGTAGGAGTCAACATGGATTTATGAGGGATAGGTCATGTCAAACAAATCTAATTAGTTTCTATGAGGAGGTTAGTAGGAACCTGGATCAAGGCAACTCAGTGAATGTAGTCTTTTTGGATTTTGCAAAGCCTTTTGATACAGTGCCACATAAGAGACTATTGTGTAAACTAAGAGATACAGGAGTTGCAGTAAATATCTGCTCATGGATTGAGAGCTGGCTAAAAGACAGGAAGCAAAGGGTTGTTGTAAATGGAACATACTCCGATTGGACTAATGTGGTAAGTGGGGTTCCTCAAGGTTCAGTATTAGTTCCTCTCCTTTTTAACAAATGCATTAATTAGAGGTAGGATTGGAGTGTGATGTCTCCATTTTCGCTGATGACACAAAGTTGTGCAAGGTAATTTAATCAGATAGTGATGTGCTTTCCCTCCAAAGGGATTTACATAAAATTGAGGAATGGGCATCTAAATGGCAGATGAGATTTAATACGAATAATAGCCATGCAATTTATAATCTTAATGGAGCAAATCTAGGTGCAGTAGATATTGAAAGGGATTTGGGAGTGCTTGTGGACAACCACCTAGGTAACAGTGCTCAAAGCCAAGCAGCAGCTGCAAAGGCCACTAAAATATTATGTATTAAGAAGGGTATAGAAGCCAGGGAAGCAAATATAATTCTGCCACTATACAAATCTCTAGTATGCCCTCATTTGGAATACTGAGTACAATTTTGGGCACCACTTCATAAAAAGGACATTTTAGAGCTGGAAAAGGTACAGAGGAGGGCAAGAAAACTAATAAGGGGAATGGAAAGGCTAAGTTATGAAGAAAGACTAACCAAAATAAATGTATTTTCTCTAGAAAAAAGGCGTCTAAGAGGAGATATGATTACCTTATATACTGTAAATACATTAAGGGTCAGTATAAAGATTTGTCAAGGGAGCTTTTTGTGCCAAGAGGTTTTCAACTCACAAGAGGACATACCTTGAAGTTAGAAGTAAAAAGATTCCACCTTAAAGAAGGAAAAGGGTTCTTCACAGTAAGGGTGGTTAATCTGTGGAGGTGGTGACAGCAGATTCGATAGATAACTTTAAAAGGGGACTGGATTTATTTCTAATTAAATGGGAATTCAGGGTTATCATGGATAATTTGAGGCAGTATTGATCCAGGGAGAGGTCCGGTCGCCAGTGTCTGGGATAAGGAGGGAATTGGTTTTTGTTTTATACAACTAATTAATTAATAGTTAATCCGCATATTGCAGATCAGAGGAGATCTTAAAAGGTTGAACTTGATGGACTGAAAGTCTTTTTTCAACCTTAAATACTATGGCCCTAATTCAATTGCAATTTGGCCAATTGAATAGGGCTCTAAATAAGCACATAACATATATTTTTGAAAGAAGTTTTTAGTTAGTAAGCATCTATCCAAAAGCAAGGGTTTCACTAACTAAAAACTTATTTAGAAAAAATAGGCTATGTGCTTATTTAGAGCCCTATTCAATTGGCCAAATCGCAATTGAATGAGGTCCTATGTAACTATGTAACTATGTAATTTAAGTAGAACAACTCAAGCTCTTTAATACACATACAGGGGAAATTAAGCTGATACATCCTGAGGGAACAACATATATCAGGCTACAGAAGCTTTATGACTTTACATGTTTCTTTGTCATTCTGATCTCTGAAAGTTTCTACATTATATTAAACTAGCGACTTGCCCATCAAAAAGGTTTTGTGTTGTGCTTTTCGTGTTTTTCGATGTGCGTGGTTCTGCTGTTAACTTCATATTTTTTTTACCTTGTATTATTTTTTTCTATGTTCCGCGGTTTGTAATTCTTGTTTTTAAAAGTTGTAAGTCCTTGTTGGTGTTTTGCAGCTCTTTTGTATTGTTTCTTTTGTATTAAGTCCCGCTTTTCTGGGTTATTTTTTACCGAGTTTTAAAAAAGTCCCCGGCCTTCTCCTCTCCTGCCCAGGCTGGGCGCTTGATGAATCCGCTCTCTAAAAAAAACAAAAAACTAATGGAGCTTCACAGTCGCGAAGCTCCGCGACGCTAATTAGGCCTCCAGAGCCTCTTCAGATAGGAAATTGGCAATGGCCCATTTTGATTGGCTGAAAGGTGTGTCAATCAAATTTCAGCCAATCAGAAGGAGCCAATGTGTAAGCCAATCAGAATGAGATACACCACTATATCCCATTCTGATTGGCTGAAGGACCTGACAATCTTATTTAAACCAATCAGAAGGCACTATTGCATTCAGCCAATCACAGGTCCTTCAGCCAATCAGAATGGGATATAGGGGTGTATCCCATTCTGAATGGCTCACACCTTGATGCCTTCTAATTGGCTGAAATTTGATTGAGAGACTTTTAAGCCATTTAGAAGCCGCCATTGCCAATTTCCTACAGGAAGATGCTCTGGAGGCCTTATTAGCATCAGGGATCTCCGCAAGTGCGGAGCTCCATTAGTTTTTTTTTGTTTTTTTTTAGAGCACGGATTTATCAAGGGCCAGACAGAGCATAAGAAGAGAAGGCCGCGGACATCGTGGACAGGTACGTTTTCAATTTATAATGTTTATTGTTTATTTATGTTTGGTGTATTTGTGTCATATGTGTTATACTAGTGTGATGTTCCTTTTTTCCAGGGGCCGAGCCGGAGAACAGAAGAAGAAGGACAGGGACATGGCAGGGACATGCTGGAAAGGTCAGTTTAATACTGTATTTGTAATATTTATTTATTATATGTAATGTTTATTTCTGTACTAATCTGATGTTTCTTTTTTCCTAGGGGGTACGATCTGAAGGGTACATCTGCAAAAGTAAGTGGTTTTATTTATTCTATTTTAGCTTAGATTTAGGGGGTATTGTATATATAGGGGGTAATGTTTAGATAGGGGTTAAGTATAGATAGGGGGTTATGTAAAGATAGGGGGTTATGTACAGATAGGTGGTGATGTCTAGATAGGGGTAAATGTATTGTAGTTAAGGGTATATTTATAATGTCATTATTACTGTACTGTTATCTATATTTGTGCATGGCTTTTTCTTTGCAGGTGTGTAATTAGTTTTTTATTTTTTGTAGTGGGGGTTTGTGATGTTTTTTTTTATTTTTTGTAGTGGGGGGTTTGTAATGTCCTTTTTTATTTTTTGTACCTAAGCTTTTTTTATTTTGTGTAATTAGTGGGTTGGGGGTTTACTAACGGGTTAGGTAGGTAGTGTTAGGTAGGTAGGGGTTAAAAGGTTAGGGTAGAGGGGGGTTAGTTTAGATTTAGTGTTTTTTTAGGGGGGAATAGTGTAGTTGTTTTTACTTAGTGTCATGAGGGTCCAGGAGGACCCTCTTGGCACTTATGGGGTTAATAATATGCTATTCATTGTCCTATGATGGTCTTCATAGACCCTTATGAGACTGATTGGGGTAAATAGAGGCTTATGGGACCCTTGTAGCATTTGTAGGGTTAACCTATGGGTTAATAGTGTCCTAAAGACCCCTATTGGACTGAGGGGGTTAATTATAGTCTCATGGGGCTCTGTATAGGACCCCATGAGTTATAGAGTTAATTAAGGGCTGATGGGGCTCTGTTTAGAGCCCCATTAGTTATAGAGTTAATTAAGGGCTTCTGGGGGTCTGTATTGAACCCCATGAGTGCCAAGGTTAATTAAGGGCTTATGGGGCTCTGTATTGACCCCCATGAGTGACAGGGTTAATTAAGGGCTTATGGGGGTCTATATTGACCCCATGACATACAGAGTTGATTAAGGGATCATGGGGCTCTGTATAGAGCCCCATGAATTATACGGTTATTTAAGTGTTCATGGGGCTCTGTATTGACCCCCATGAGTGATGGGGTTCATTTTAGTCTCATGTGGTTTTGTATAGAGCCCCATGAGTTATAGAGTTAATTAAGTGCTCATGGTGCTTTGTTTAGAGCCCCATGAGTGATGGTACTGTATAAAGGGAGGAAAAGGATCCTATTGTAGGGCACACCTAATCATCCTAATCTTAGAAAAAAGAGAATAAACTAAATAATAAAACTTAGCTTTTAATGGTAATTAAAATCCTTATTAAAATATATGCACATAGGTGGTAGAGAGATTGCAGAAATATTGAGTTAGCTGGAATGGTATCTCCAAGTGGTAAATTCTGTCCTAAATGGACAAACCATATACAGTATGAGGTGCTAGTGTAGTCAGAGAAAAAGGTGACTATCGTGCAAAAAAAGTGCTAAATATATAAAGTGCCAAGTGCTATAATTCATATAGTGTACATCTATATGGTATACAACTGTATGGAAGTGAAAAATATAAATAAATGTAGTATATAGCAGGCTGTATAGGTACAGAAGGTTCTATTATACAGCTATATGCTGGTATTTCTGAGGAGACACTGTGACAGATATTGAGTGGTAAATACCTCAATACTCAAATGAGTGATAAATTCCTCAATACACTATTGCTTTTCTAATTCACTGCTTTCCTAGAGCTACAGCATTTGCTGATTGAATATTGTCCAGAAACTGCCTAAATACTATCCCAAAACTGCAGCGTTTGTCACCAGGATCCTTCTATGTATATATTTGCCTTCCTTCTTTTGGTACACTAGCTAAATAGCTTCAGTGTTAAATGCAGGGAAGGGACTTTACACTATGGGCCTGAAAAGAAAACTCTAGCTCTCTGCCTTGCACGCCACGGTCTAGACGCACAAAGATTACGTCATTGACCCGCGACGGCATTCCTACGTGAACCCGACGTACGTTTCTTGAATTTCATCAAGGGTTACGCCTGCCTTCCCATAATACATTTTTAAAGGCTGGCGTAGTCATGGCAACAAAAAACGGAGTTAAAAACCTAATAGGATTAAATACAAAATCCTTTTACCACAAAATTAAAAATTTAATTAGTAAACTCTTCGTTTAGAAGTCTTACTGATGTTAAATGTAAAAAGTCTATAGGGGAATATACCAAAGATTATAGGGTTTATAATATTGGGTATGGGTATATGTATATTGTTAAGGCATTTATTTCAGAAAAACAAACATATAAAATAAAACATCTTATTACATGTAAAACAGAGGGTGTTATATATTTAATAACATGTTTGTGTGGAGCCAGATACGTAGGAAAAACCTGTAGAGAACTCAGGAGACGTATTCTGGAGCACATTTATAGTGTCCAAAAAGAATATGATACCCCAATAGCTATGCATGTCAATAATAAACACAAAGGTGATACCAAAGTTATGACATTTACAGGTATAGATCATGTTGCAAAAACAATAAGGAGAGGTGACATAGACACTGAGTTATTAAACAAAGAAGCCAAATGGATCTATCTACTAGGTACTAAAAAACCTAAGGACCTCAATGAAGGCTTCAACTTCACTCCTTACATTTAAAATCTTACAAGCCCAGATTATCCACCACCAAATCTACACACTGGAAGAATATACATTTTTGTCAACGTATAAGCAATACTATAAACACATGGGGCTTATATTGGGCTGGTTATGTAATATGGAGAATAATAATAACACCGGATGTAAAGGATGTTAATAAGTATAGGCAATTGGAAGTTAAGCAAATTTGGTTTTACACACCAATTATATTCAATAGGTGAAATAACAGACAATTGCCTTGCCTTAACTCTGGTTATCTGAAATATAACAAATAGCCAATATCAAATAATCTTAGTTATATTCTCCTAACTATATAGACATTTTTGATGTTAAGTTATAATCTGGTTGTATACACTATATATATCGACCATATACATCATCAGATAAATGCCTTAATAATATACATATACCCATACCCAATAGTATATGTCATGAATCAGCAGTGGCCTATATTGGGACTGGACTGTTATATACCAATAGCCGCCATCTTGGGGCTGGTATATCATCCACAGTTGATGCCATATGGAGAGCAAGAGTTCTGGGTTTAGGAGACCCACTGTATATATGATGTTATGGGTTATAATATGTTAGTATTATATTGTATATTGTATTATGGATATATTGTTATGTTGTGGTCTAGGGGATAAAGTATTATAAGTTTATCCCTTAGCATATTCCCATCCCTTCCATGTTTAGGCTCATTGTAATGGGTATCCTGTGAGGGATCTAATGGGATATATTGGTTGTATGTGGGTGAAACATTGGGTGTTGTATTTGTAAATATTAGTATGTTATTATATTGTAGAGGGGAAGCCCATTGAATACAGCCAAAACCTCCTTTGTTCCCAAAGGCCTGTTAATCCCATTAGCTAAGTGTCCAGCAGAGAACTACACAATGGGGAGCTCACAGCTGGAGAGCAGACAGGCAGGCACCCAGAAACAATGGGATGCCCTGAGGCTTCTCAGCCTTCATAGCATGGGCACAGGAGAGCCAAGACATGCTTTGCCCTGGAGATTCAGAGCCCAAATGAATTAGTTGGCCTCGCCTAGTGGGCGGACCTGGGAGGGGACTATTGGTTCACACACAGTTCCCCTTCATGATTGGCCAGAGGTCATTTGGGGCTGGCTAACAGTAGCCACTTCCCCCATTCTTGTGTGATGTGGTTAAATATGCTGTTCTAAAATAAAACATGGTTCATAATTTTCATCAAGACTTGGCGTGTAGATGTATTATTGACCCAGGGGCATATGCTGGTAAAGGAGATCGTTCTGACTCCCTTCCAGGTTTTCCCAGGCACACTACCAAAAGCTGGGACTTATGCCTTTGTACCGACAAAGACTGTCCATAGGTCTAGAGTCAGCCCAAACTTAGGTCTAAAACCTACAGGAGATAAGAGTACTAGGATCCTCTATACTCCATCATCATTGTAGGTTGTGACAGTATAAACCCTATAATCTTTAGTATATTCCCCTATAGACTTTTTACATTTAACATCAGTCAGACTTCAAAACGAATTTAATTGTGTGGTAAAAGGATTATGTATTTAATCCCATTAGGTTTTTAACTCTGTTTTTTGTTGCCATGACTACGCCAGCCTTTAAAAAAGTATTATGGGAAGGCAGGCGTAACCCTTGATGAAATTCACTAATTTGAGTATTGAGGTATTTACCACTCAATATCTGTCACTGTGTCTCCTCAGAAATACCAGCATATAGCTGGATAATAGAACCTTCTGTACCTATTCAGTCTGCTATATACTACATTCATTTATATTTTTCACTTCCATACAGTTGTATAGCATATAGCTGTACACTATATGAATTATAGCACTTGGCACTTTATATATTTAGCACTTTTTTTGCACAATAGTCACCTTTTTCTGTGACTACACTAGCACCTCATACTGTATATGGTTTGTCCATTTAGGACAGAATTTACCACTTGGAGATACCATTCCTGCCAACTCAATATTTCTGCAATCTCTCTGCCACCTATGTGCATATATTGTAATAAGGATTTTAATTACCATTAAAAGCTAAGTTTTATTTTTTAGTTTATTATTTTCTTTCTAAGATCAGGATGATTAGGTGTGCCCTACAATAGGATCCTTTTTCTCCCTTTATACAGTACGATTCATTTTATCCTAAGGAGCACCCTAATTTATGAACTTACATTTGGTTCTTATGTAATATACCTGAGCCACCACACTCCATTATTTTTCCCATGAGTGATGGGTGTATTTTAGGTGCCTGGGGTACTTATAGTACCCACACGGCAGGAGTTAAAAAAAAGTAAAGGTCCGGTAAGGACCCTCACTAAAAAAATATTAAGGACCCAAAAGGCAGGAAATGTGAATTTTTAAATGCAACGGGGTCACGATCGATGCCGATCGTGGACCCCTGCTGCAAGGGGTTAATGTGGGGGGGGGGGGGGGGGGTGTGGGGGTCCCTATGGACCTCTACAGCAAGGGGTTAATATGGGGACACTTTAGGGTTCCCGATGAGGATCCCCAGCATAGAGGGGGGTTAATGTTAGGTGCTGCGGCCAGGATTGGCTAATGGTCTGCCGTGGACCCTTTTAAGGAGCCGCTGCAGGGAATTATATTTTTTTTAATGCAGTGGGGGCCTGATCTTTTCGGATCGGGGACCCCCGCTTCAAGGGCTTAATGAGGGGGGGGGGGGGTTGCGGGGGCCCTATAGGTACCTCCAGCATAGAGGGGGGTTCATTTTAGGTGCTGGGGGGTACTTGGAGTACCCCCATGGCAGGGCTTGTATGTAGAACTGCCGCGGAGGTCCCGTTCAGGACCCCCACAGCAAGTGATGAGGTGGGGGAGACTTAGATTTCATCTCACTGGCTGTCACTCCTCATGCACAGTTTCTCTGTGTTTGGCACGGACAGCCCTGCTGCGTAGATCATATGTTGCTTGCTGCATGGCTAATGTAATAGCATTGTAACTTTTCTAAATTTGAAGCATATAGGGCTTAAGTTCAAACCTCATATCTTTGAGGCTGGAATTTAATGGGACTGTATGTTTCTAGGAGCTGAGCACTCTGCAAGGAAGTCACTCACACACATGAACCATTCCTCACACATTTAAGTGAATTCTAGGAATTGTGATTGCTGTCTTTGGATTCATCTTTCTGAATTGTTTTTAGAGAAATGTTTATAGAAGATTCCATTTTGTCTGGCTTTAGCACTTCTCGAATGTTTGGAGCCCAGGCATGTGCTGAACAGTGGAGAAGAAGTGGTGGTGGAGGAGGAAAGGAGAAGGGCTTTGTAATGACATTGGCATTGGCATTGGCTTTTGGCATTTAACATTAACCCCCAAATGCTCAGAGGTAGATAACCACAGGATTATAAGAATTGCCTATTTCTGCAGTGATGCAAACTCTGCTTTCACTCATGCAACCCTTTCCAAAGTATTATGGATGTCTCTAGAGACCAGCAGTATTTGTTTTCTAATTAAACACTAGTTTTACCGAAATTTTCCCTGCCTTTTTTGTATATGACCAGGTTAGTTACCTGGTATTGAGGGAGGGGCTTTCTCTCTCTACCTCTTCCATGGGTGGGGCTTTTTCAGCCTTCTCTCAGACACTTGCTGTTGTCCTGCCCTCCTGCACCTATGTCCGTCGGGGCATACACATCATTGGAGTGCTATGGTGGACATGTCCGCCAAGGCATCCAACGATGTGGAGTCATGGTTCCAGAAGATGGCTCCTACATCACTGGGAATTGTGGTTTCAGAAGGACATTTAGTAAGCAAGGTAAGTCTCAGATTTGACCCTAATCCACTGTGCAGCCTGCCTTGCCCATGTCTAAAGTACAGATTTTTGGCTTTCGCACCCACACAGTGAGATTCAGCCCAAATCTACTAAATAAAAATCACACATTAGCCTTTCCAGGCTCCACCCAATTATTCTGGCCAATCGGTGTCCTTGCCCATGTCCAAGGACGCTTGTCCTTGTCATCCTCACACACGACCCTTACATGGCATTCTTTCACAGATTCAACCATCACTTTGCATCGAGCAGCCAGTTATTTATCAGTCCTAAATCGCCTTCGCTAAGCATTTCCTCTATTAATTTTGGCCTTTTACACTAAACAAAGCAAGCTTGTATGCCTTCAGCAAGCTCTCACGTCATATTTTGACTCTCATCATCACTTTGCTTCAAGCTTTCAATTAGTCCATTAGTAAGCAATCCCATCAGCCTCCAGCTAAGCAGCCCATGTCATATTTCGGCCACTCCATCTCCTCATTCTGAACTCCCAGCATTTCATTATTCCTAAACCTCCTAATTTATATACAATTTATGTTTCCCCTTGTGCTGATTCGGCCAATCAGTCTCTCATCTATGCCCTTTCCATCTGGCCCTCTAAGCAAACCAGATTTTCAGTAGCATCCGGCCACAATTCTGCTACCCCTCATAACTGCACTGGCCTCATTTAGTCTCCTCTCTTCATAAAGGAGGGACTTGACCACAAATCACTAATATAGTTTCTGTATGTGAGTAACGCTGGCTGCGCATGCGCACATACAGAAACCATATGAGGGCACAGAATCGGGCATAGAACGCTACGTATTCTCACGTACGAATACGTAGCTGCTGCGTGGGAGAAACATGGGGGAGAAAGACAAGGGGAGAGACATTGGGGAGAGGGTGGGAGAGAGACAGGGGAGAGGATGGGAGAGAAACATAGGTGGGAGTGATGGGGGAGAGAGGCATGGGGGAGAGAGAAGGGGAGTGGGAAGGGAGAAGAAGGAGGGGGGAGAGAATGAGGGATTGAGAGGCAAAAGGATGGAGAGAGAAGGTGGGAGGGAGAGACAGAAGGAGGGAAGGGGTAAGGTGAGAGGGAAGGGGAGAGAGAAAGAGGGTGAGAAAGAGGGTAAGAAAGAAAGAGGGTGAGAGAGAGAGAGGAAGGGAGAGAGATAGGGCAGAGAGAGAGAGGGCATAAAGACAGAGAGACGCGCAGAGGGAGAGGGCGCACAGAAAGAGAGAAGGTGTACAGAGAGAGAAGGGGGGGGGGTGCTCAGAGAGAGGGAGCAGAGAGAGACAGAGTAAATCATATTATACACTCATTTTTGATGGGCAAACGACTAGTATATATATATAGCTTGAGGAACCTTTACATTTTTGGCATAATGTTTGCATCTATTGATGTAAGCCGTCTACATCTAGGCCTTTGACATGTACTAACCAATCACAAATTGGTTAGTCCATGTCAAAGGCCTAGACATAGACCAGTACTATTCATTAACCTTCCAAAATGTAACAGTGAGAAATCTGACCTCCTGGATATCCCAATATCAACTGATGAAATTAAAAGAGCTATAAAAGAGAATGTCACACAAAACCCTTGGTCCAGATGGGTTCACCAATTACTACTACAAACAATTTATAGACATTTTATCATCACATCTACACTCTCTGTTCAATGATTTCCTGTCAGGTAAACCTATGAGAACAGAATTCATGGAAACCAAAGTAATTGTCCTACTCAAAAAAGACAAAAACCTGTCCCAATGTAAGAGCTACAGGCCTATATCCCTAATCAATAGTGATGTCAAATTATATTCAAAAATCATAGCGAACAGGCTTTCCCAAATACTAACAAGTTTAAAAGACGAGGATCAGGGAGGGATCATCTGGGACTGAGAAACTCCAGATAATACCAGACGAATCGTAGATCTGCTGGATGTGGCATCAGTAAAAAAAAACTCCCATGATGCTGCTTTCACTGGATGCAGAAAAGGCCTTCAATAGAATTGATGGGCTTATATGGCCGAGACCTTACATAAGATTGGCATGAGTGACAAACTAGTGAGGGTATTCTAGTACTTTAGCATTGCTGTTTTTCTGAAGAACCAGAATGTCCTTTGTATGGACCACTATTGGAATAGTGCAGAAGAGATACAAAACCCTGGGCAGGACATTCATTTATGTGGCATGAATCCTTCCTAACCATACATTTATGTCATTTAGTAGTTTTTTTTTTATAAGCGTGGGATAATTTGCATTGTACATAGGGCCAGATTGTCTGGGGATGAAAATTCCCCAATATTTAAGGTGGTGTTGGACCCATTTAAAGGAAAAGTTTCCTGATAGAAAATAAGGGGGATTAGCCCTTCCTCCCTCAACACAATTCTTAGAGAAAACTCACATAAGACCATCATGAGGTGGTACCTGACATCAGCCAGGCTGAAACTTTCTGGTCCATTTCTAGATTGCAACTTCTTCAGAGGATGTGATTCCCCAGGCACCCTAAAACACATCCTCTAAGACTGTCCAAAGATTGCCCGTATATTGTTAGAGACATATAATATACTAGAGAGACTGTGGGGTCACTGGATCCCCCAAAATCTAGAAAAAGCTTTATTAGGCCTTCCCATTGAGGGTGTCTATAAAGAAACTCAACTTTTATCAAGTCAACTGTTTTTAGCAGTTATTATAGTTTATTTAGACAAACATGTGGATCAGTAGCAAAAAACATCCAAAAATGGCAACCACTGACTCACTGACTGACCAGAAAATGTAAACAACATAGATTTTATACTCGTTTACATAAAGACCATGGTATAACCCATCATCCCTTCTAGGAGAATGAGGCATTCCCACCAACAAGCAATAACATTTTATTTACAGTACATATGATATCCAATAAGCTATAACACATGATCAGTACTTATCAAACATGTTATGGTATGTCACTCTAGATGCGCAAGAAATACTTAAATATATGTTTTTTTTAGCTATAAACAAGGTCATTATTTGCCCTTTGAGCAGAACATAGACATTGTTATGACTAAAAGCTGTTTCTGTCTCTTAACAGAAATTGTTATGTTATGCAGATTTAACTATTTCATAACTTATATCTTAAAAAAAATACTGGTCCACTGCTTACATCTCAGCGAAATATCACACTTACTGAAAGAAGCACTAATTTTATATATATACGCAAAAAATGTAAGGATATTTGTATCGCTTATTACAATGGTGTTTAAGACGTACATAAACGTAAAAAAATGCTATAAGGAAGACAAAAAACAGAGTTAAATGGAAATAAGTATATTTCTCCATTCTTCAGATGTTATGTCCACACTGATTATATTTTACCTGTAATGCTCATGTGACACTGTTAGAACCCTGTTTCCTTCAATAAAAATAATACAAAAAATGCTGTGAAGACACGGTTTAGTACATCTACTTTAAACAGAAACTCGGTGTGCATGAGCTGCTGGGGCAGGCCTTTGTTGGGACTATTTGGAAGTTTTCATTGAGTAAAAACAGAGCTTATTTGTTAATAAAATGACGCTTAGATATGCAAAACACACTTAAAAGCTTAAAATTGAATTATCCATATCCATATCCAAGTGATGGGGTATTGTCGTGACAGATTTTGGGGCCATGATGGGACCCCCCAGCACCAAGTGACTCTGATATTTGGAACTCTATCACATCTAATTGCTAATATCAAAGACAATCAAAATGGGCATGGGATGTGTTTTAATGATTATAACAATTTGTCTTTTATTTAAGTGTCATGTTTAAAAAATGAATGTGTGCATATAGTTATTGTTACGGTTTCTTGGTTACAATGTATATGCTGTTATTGATGCAAGGGGGCAGAATGGTTTATGTGATATTCTGATGTATTTTGGTGCAGGAATGCAATGCCCAAATGTAACTCTCATGTCTGATCAAAGGAATAGCCATACAGTTTGAAGCTTGTTTATTGCCCCTCTGGGTAATTAAATATAGCAAGGAAAATCTTCTGCACCCCTCTATTTACAATCGATATATACCAGATCAATGATTTCTCAGAGGGGGGAGGAAGGAATGTGGGTGGGAGGTGAAACAAGCTATTGCCCAAAAGAGGATCTACTAGAACTCGGGGGATGGTTTGTGTTTGTGGTATCTATGTCAAAGAAAAGGAATAAACAGACAGTCTTTCTATGCATTAAACAATGGTGTGGTCTGCCTTCCTTTTTCTCCATGACTGATGCCCCTGTTTCGGCTGGGTGCTGAAATCTTGAACACAAGAAGTCACAACCCAGACAATTGGGGTGCGTGTGGCCCCTCAAAACCTAGGGTCATAACAGTCCTCTAAATTAAACTGAGTAGCAACTAGAATGACTATTTGGCATTGGGATTTGATATGAAAAAGATAGAGCTTGATAAGAAAATAACTGTATTAAACATTTACTGTGCTGTTAAACTTCTTAAGCTCAGATTCTCTCCACCCCTAAATTATGTTTTGAAAGTGGAATGGAGCCACCCAGGGGGAACTGCCAACTTCAAAACCACTCCCTAGAGAAAACATTAGTAGCAGGGAAAAATGTAACCTGAACTGCTAGCCATACAAACACATACACCAGGGATGGAAATTGCACCTGCAGCTGCACCAAGGCCCTCGCTTCCAGGGGGCACTCCTGCTCTCCCAATTTATATACAGCACCTTCTTGCATTCATGGCCCCTGTGACTCCCGCGGCCCCCTATAGCTCTCTCACTGCTTTTGGTGAGTTGTGGCTCATTTGGTGAATTGTGGCTGCTAATACATAGGAGGGCAATCAGAACATGATTTAAAACAAGTCATGTGCAATTTTCTAGCAGATATTTGCTTGGCACAGCAGGATCACTAACTTTCTTTACGAATATATGAGGGGTAAATATATTGAACCTTAATAATAGATAAAGGGACACTTAAGTGTTCTTATAAAGTATAGTTATGTAGCGTCAGATAAGGAAACCCCTTATATAAACTTTTACTGGGCATTTAAAAAAATATTAAATTATGGATATTTATTGGCTATAACATGAGTAATTTTTTCAATAATCATTATGAAATTTAGTTTATGTATTATTTCTTGGAGGTGAAGTTGTGGAGTCTTTTTTTTTTTTGCAATTTTTTTGCAATTTGGCTTTTCATGGCCATAAGCAGGAATTGTAGCCATTTATTATGTTGCTTCTGTAGTAGAGGAGAATAGTCTCCCAATCTGCAAATGTCTATCGAAGGGTGTTTTGTTGAAGTTTTACATTGTCTATAGCAACTTGAAGATTTTTGTGTGTTCATTTTATGTACTCTCAGGTGTGAGATAAGCTCTGTGCAGCCCCTTTATAGAAGTTTCAAGTAGACTGTATTTTTGTGACCCTTTACTTGTGTTTGTGCAGATTTTTTCCCACTTATATGGATCCCATTGAGTTCTTATGTCTGATTCCCATTGTTTCATAAAGTTATTTTTAAAATTTGTTATCGTGGCATTTAGTATAGAGTACATAGATCCAAGTGTGGCTTTGCTGCATATACAGTAAGGGATAACCTATGTTATTATTTTACAATAATTGTAATGCTCCTTGAGTGGGATGTTATAGTTAATCCACAATTTGCCAAAGGTAAGGAATTGTCCATTTGATAATCAATTACCTAATTTGTCAAATTTAGCTGTTGTCCACCAATTTTTAGAATTCTCTCTCAAGCTGTCCCAAATAGGCTGAGATGTAAGTGTAGGAGTAAATTCCGTTAATCTGGCTGATAATTGATTTTTTTTAGTTAGCCCTTTTCCAGTTAGTTATCGAAAGCTTTATCAGGGTTGTTATGTTTCAATATACATGGAGGGATTGGTGGATTCCAGATAACGGATTCCCATGTTTGGGTATTTCTGGAAAGTTACCAAATAAAACCCCAGTCTGGTTGTTGTTCACTGGAGTGTGCTTGGGGTATAAATGCAATCTGGGTCGAGTTATGATATAATTTAATGTTAGGACACAAAAGCCCTCCTTTTTTTTATTTCTAAATATGTGTGTATGGGCTATCTTCACTCTTTTATTATTCAATATAAATCTAGTTATATACTTTGAAAATTCTCTAGCTCTTTTGTAATAATTGGTATAGGTAAGGATCTGAATAGATATAATAATATGATAATATATTTTTCTTAATGGAATTTATATGCCCGGTCCATGATAATGGATATTTGCTCCATTTGCTAATATCACTTCTAAGGGACTTAAATAATGGGATATAGTTTGCATTGTACAGTCCAGACAGCTTAGGGGTTATGTTCAATCCTGGGTATTTTATGTGGTGTTTAGGCCAATAGAAGGGATATTGTCTTTTAAGATGGTCTAGGCCTTTTTGGGGAGCAATGACCCTATCACTTCCGTTTTATGTACATTTACCCTGAGCCCTGAGATCACTCCATAGGAATCCAAGATGCCCATAAGGGCTGGTATGGAGTTTACCAGATCTACCAATGTACACAAGATATCGGCAGTGACCATGCAGCACTTAAATTGCTGCAGTTCAACCGTGACTCCCTTTACTCATAGTGTGGACCTTATAGCTTGTGTCAAGGGCTCAATCCTTAAAGCGAATAAAAGTGGAGAAAGAGGGAACCCCTGTCTACTCCCTCTTTGTTTTGAGATATGGTTTTTAATTAAGCCTTGTAGTTTTAGGTGCACTATTGGATATCTATAAGTTTTAAGTAGATTAATAAAATTACCCTTAATGCCCATCTTGGCCAAGACCTCGTGCAAATATGACCATTCCAGCGAATCAAAAGCATTCTCTAAGTCTAGGGCTATTGTGCATAAGGGGATATTTTTAGATTTGGCTATATTATATTTGTTGAGAAAACATTGTACCCCGCCTGTCTGAATGGCACAAATTTTACCTGATCCTTGTGAACCAGTTTAGGTAAGAACTTGGAGAATCTAGTTGCCACCAACTTTGATATTATTTTAATATCTTCATTAAGCAATGAGATTGGACAGAAGTTTTTGACTTCAAATGGGTCTTGTCCAGGTTTAGGGAAGAACACCATGTCAGCCTGTTTGAATTTGAGTGGCATTTGTTCCCCTCGTAGGATTTCATTATGTAATCTATTTAGGTATGGAGCTAGTTTATTGGTGTGAGTTTTATAATACATGTTAGAGCAGCCATCCGGCCCAGGGGATTTGCCTAGTTTTAAAGATGTTATGGTTTCTAAATAGTTTTTCACAGTTGTTTTAGCATTTATATTTTCCAGGTCTTTATTTGAGATGGATGGGATATCGTATTTGTTTAAAAATTATTTTATTGTGAAGTTACTAGTTTTTGATTGGGATGATTATATTTTTTGATAATTAATAAGAAGCTAGCGACTTGCCCATCAAAAATGATGGGGCAGTACAATTTTAAGACTGGCAATGCTGTTTGCCACACAATGGGAGTCTATGGCGCTGTGAGCTCCTTCGGCTCCCATTGTTACTGCCTTGGGTTGTATTACAGCCTTATTTGAAGTGTTACTTGCTGTTACTGTGTTACTGAAATGTTACTACCTGTTACTGTGTTGCATTAAGTAGTACAATTTCGGGGTCATTTTTACGTCATTCGGGCTGTTTTACAACCTTGGGCCTTGTTTTCGTCTCTTTTACATTGTTTCAGCAGCTATTTTTTTTGTCGCTTAGGCAATTTTAGTTAAAGATTGCAAAATATTGTTCGAATTAACTTACAACCTTACTCACAGGCTCCCTTGATCTCCCCCTGTGCTGTGTGTGAGTTTGTAAGTTAATTTGAGTCATATTAAATTTTTTTTTTGGTTTGTTTTTCGCATCCATTAAATTAGTCGTTTTGCAAGCTCCGCAGGTTTCCGAGGTCCACATTTTTTTAAGTCTGCGGTGCAATGAGTGCTAATTGCAGCCTAAGTCCCGCGTGCCTCAACTGCTCGCCTTGCTTCGTGAGGCTCGCTATGCAATGAGCTCCTTTTGGTGCTCATTGCAGCCTGAGTCCTGTGTGCCTCAACTGCATGCCTCTCTTAGTGAGGCTTCCAGTGCAATGAGTGCCTTTGGTGCTCATTGCAGCCTAAGTCCTCCGTGCCTCAACTGCTCGTCTTCCTTCGCAAGGCTCTCAGTGCAATGAGAGCCTTCGGCACTGATTGCAGCCTAAGTCCTGCGTGCCTCCACTGCTTGCCTCGGGTTGAGGCAAGCAGGACTTGCAGCCTGAGTCTTGCATGCCTCAACCTGCTTGGTTGTCAACGACTCACCTCACTTCGCAAGGCTTGTAGTTGCGGCCCTGCGGGTCACAACACTTGGTGAGGCTCGCAAGCGTGACTACAACTCACAGTTTGTCAACTATTATATGTGATTTTTTTAATTGTTTGCCTAAGCTAAGCTATACTGGCCCTACATGTTAAAACTCACAGCTTCACTCGGGTACACAAGCTCCTTTACCACCACCACCACTTAGCAATCCACAAGGGGACCACACACTAATGCAAATTGATAAATAGCAAAACATAATGGGAGGTCACCAAATGGGAATGGCTATACATCTTGGCACATGGTCACCAGCAATGGCATGCGACTTTCCAAGATGGGCCTAATGGTGATTATCCCTGATGAAGGTGGCTGCAAAGACTCAATGTGTTTTTACGGCCCCTCCTGATGTGTAAGAGTGGATTAGCAATGCTGAAGGGGACCACGGGAACATACAACACACTAAGTGGTGGTGGTGAATATATACCATGTAAAGTCAATCTAGGTGGGCAGGTCATAGCAGATAGGTCAGACAAATCACACTCCACTAGAGAAGGAACTGGCAACCCACTTCAGTATTACCTGTCATACTCCTATCAGGCCCTAAGGGGAATGTTGATAGTCCACAGTATCACTAACTGGACTTTGCATGTGTATTAACCCTTTATTATTATTACATATAATATATAGTAATATATGATATCTAATGGTATTATGACTATTTTTATTGTTCTATGTATTGATCCATTGCATAGTAACTAGGGCTCATTAGTTTACATATATAGGAATGTGACACTAATGTGATGTATGTGGACATCCCATAACCCCAACCATTGAAAATACACTGACACAGTTAGAACAGTATAACAAAGCTTTATTTCATACACAGAGCACAATAAAAAATGGACAAGACTGTGCATTATTATCATGAGTGTGGTGTGGGCGGATACCGGAAGGGAATAAGGCAATCAAAGGACATCTAAAGGGTTAACTGTTAGACAGCATCATACAAATAAAGCATAGCATCTACTAGGGTCGCATGTGGTCAGGACACCACAGTAACCATAATCGGATGTGACATAGGAACATCATATAACACTCCATGTCATACAAATATCCAATAATGCGCATACAGCAACCATATGGTCTCCATCTGCTATATTAAACAGATGCTAGAAATCATGGATCACATGACACTAATCAATTCCACACAGTGTGTTTTTATTCATTACTGCTGATTCCCAAATAGAGGTGTTAGAACAATCATAAGCTGTTATTATAGCACATTGATTTTGCTAAAAAACACTACAATACACCAATTAACATGAACGTCATCTAGGAGCAGTAATAACCATATTCATTCTGTCCTGTTCAATCAGCCTTCCCGGAATATGTTGAGGATATGTAATACAACAAGGCATGCTTCTCTGTGAACACAATCATTCAGCAAAAAACACTATCACTATCTGCATGGAACAGTTGTGCCATGCTGATATCACATCTCACTGGTATATGGGTGGTACCAAGGCCAGACAGATTACACTGTTCACAGTACCCCAAAACACATGCACATTGATCCTGATGTTAAACCAAGGAGATGATCCATTTTTTTTGGATGACATGAAATACATGAATCCGTTTTGATACTGTTAATGGGATGAAATGCAAGAAAAACGCATGTATAACTACTGGTTTGGATTAGCAGCTCCTAATGGGACCATGCAACTCTAAAGCTGGGACACTATTCATTATAATTGAGACTCACACCAGTCATGTTTATTAGTGAATAGATATGTAGTCATAGATTGCATTTCAGATCCACCTGCAGTGGTGAATGACACTGATCGAATGCCTGTTAGGAACTGAGCCTTATATTCACTCACATGATAGTTTTGTACTGCTTGAAGCTAAATAACATGCCTTCATGGTCGTGAGATTTGGCTATTAAGACCTACAAAGACAAGAACATGATATCAATCATAATAATATTCTAATTAACATCAACACATCATCTTAAGGTTGATCCAAATTGATCATCAATTGTTTAAATGTTAAACATAACCAAACATGTACACACTCTGTAGCCAGCCAATAGTATGTCAACATACAGTGGATATAAAAAGTCTAAACACCCCTGTTAAAATGTCAGGTTTCTGTGCTGTAAACGAATGAGACAAAGATAAATCATTTCAGAACTTTTTCCACCTTTAATGTGACCTATAAACTGTACAACTCAATTGAAAAACAAACTGAAATATTTTAGGTGGAGGGAAGAAAAAATATAAAAATAAAATAATATGTTTGTAAAAGTATGGATTTACCTTAAAAAGTAAAGGCTGAGAAACTGCAGAGTGCACTAATTGTGCTCAGGTGAGAGGGGTGTGGCTTGACTGTTAAACTTGTATAAAAGGTTTGTGAGCTGGTTTGGGGTCTGTTTACAAGTGGATTTACCTTAAAAAGTAAAGGCTAATAAACTGCAGAGTGCACTAATTGTGCCCAGGTGAGAGGGGTGTGGCTTGACTGTTAAACTTGTATAAAAGGTTTGTGAGCTGGTTTGGGGTCTGTTTACAAGTGGATTTACCTTAAAAAGTAAAGGCTAATAAACTGCAGAGTGCACTAATTGTGCCCAGGTGAGAGGGGTGTGGCTTGACTGTTAAACTTGTATAAAAGGTTTGTGAGCTGGTTTGGGGTCTGTTTACAAGTGGATTTACCTTAAAAAGTAAAGGCTAATAAACTGCAGAGTGCACTAATTGTGCCCAGGTGAGAGGGGTGTGGCTTGACTGTTAAACTTGTATAAAAGGTTTGTGAGCTGGTTTGGGGCCTGTTTACAAGTGGATTTACCTTAAAAAGTAAAGGCTAATAAACTGCAGAGTGCACTAATTGTGCCCAGGTGAGAGGGGTGTGGCTTGACTGTTAAACTTGTATAAAAGGTTTGTGAGCTGGTTTGGGGCCTGTTTACAAGTGGATTTACCTTACAAGTAAAGGCTGATAAATTGCAGAGTGCACTAATTGTGCCCAGGCGAGAAGGCAGAAGTTAATAGAAACCGGAGAAGGGGAACTTGTGAGCTTGCGAACATTTTCAGTATCAAGTGCAATTCTAGTAAAAGCCTAGGAGTTTAAATAAAAGGAGGGCCTTCAAAGAAAAGGGAGGGCAGATTTATAGTGCAAAGGAGGAAAACTTTATATAAATATATTATATTATATTCTTTATTTTTCCCACTGAAATTTCGTAGACAATAATAATAATTATGAGTCAGTCCAGTGGCAACCTTATTCAGTGTACATCCTGTCAAATGTATGCACTACTGGAACATATGATCCAGGGTCCATACCTCTGTGACAGGTGTGAGCATGTTGCCTCTTTGGAAGCTCAAATTGAAGATCTGGAGAGGAGAATTGCAGCACTTAGTGATATTGCTCCACTGGAAAGGGAATTGGTGCTCACGGAGCACAGTTTAGCTGGGCCTAGTATGGAGGGAGGAGCTGGGGCTAGGGAGGATGGCCAGGGAGGTAGCTGGGTTACAGTTACAAGGGGAAGCAGGGGGAACAGGAGGAGGCAGGCCAGTTCTGAGTTGTCAAACACCAACAGATTTGCCAGATTGAGTGAAACTGTTGGCGATGTCCATTCAGGAATGGCAATGCCAGATAGAGCTGTTCCCTCTAACAGCCGGGCGAACAGCTCTACTGGAGAAGAGGGAGGGCAGAATAGGCAGAGCAACAGACATGTTTTGGTGGTAGGGGACTCTATTATTAGGAAGGTAGACAGGGTAATTTGTCACCCAGATCCCAGCAATCGAACAGTTTGCTGTCTCCCGGGTGCTCGGGTTCGGCATGTTGTGGATCGGGTGGATAAATTATTGGGAGGGGCTGGTAATGAACCGGCGGTCTTGGTACACATTGGTACCAATGACAAAGTTAGTGGAAGATGGAGCGTCCTAAAGAATGATTTTAGAGAATTAGGGAATAAGCTTAAAGCAAGGACCTCCAAGGTAGTATTTTCTGAGATACTACCAGTGCCACGTGCTAGCCCAGGGAGGCAGAAGGAGCTTAGGGAGGTTAATGCGTGGCTAAAAAAGTGGTGCAGTGCAGAGGGTTTTGGGTTTTTAGAGCACTGGGCTGACTTCTCACTTGGGTACAATCTCTATAGCAGGGATGGATTGCACCTTAATGATGAGGGCGCTTTTGTGCTAGGGAATAGGATGGTAGAACGGCTGGGGGAGTTTTTAAACTTGTAGGTGGGGGGGAGGGACTATATAGAAGTATTGGGGTAAATAGGGTAGAGAGGGAAAGGGATGAATTATTTACCCATGGGGGAGGAGAAGGGGGGAGGGTTACAATAGAAAGTAGGGAGATATTAATAGGGGCCTCAAATACAGTGGCAGGCACTTCACATCAGCAGAGCCATAGCAACATAAAGTGTATGATTGCAAACGCAAGAAGTTTGCCTGGGAAAATGGATGAGCTAGAAATATTAGCAGTACAAGAAAAATGGGGCTTAATAGGCATTACGGAAACATGGTGGGATGAATCTCATGACTGGACTGTTAATCTGGATGGTTATAACCTATTTAGGAAAGATAGGGGCAATGGTAAAAGAGGAGGAGGGATCTGTCTTTATGTTAAGCCTGAATTTAAGCCTATAGTTAGAGAAGATATTTATGCTGGCACTAACAGCATCATTGAATCCTTGTGGGTTGAGCTAAATAGTGGAGGAGCTAATTCTAAATGCATATTGGTGGGAGTATGCTATAAACCCCCAAATATAGCTGAAAGTGAGGAAATACAATTATTGTTACAGATTGGAAATGCAGCTAAGCATGGGCAAGTTCTAATAATGGGAGACTTTAATTACCCTGATATAAACTGGATAAACGAGACCAGCAGCTCAGCTAAGGGGAGCAGGTTCTTGAGTACACTCAGGGATCATTATCTAGCCCAGGTAATACAAGAACCTACTAGAAATGGGGCCATCTTGGATTTAGTCATCACAAGTAATATTGATATAATATCAAATGTAAAAATAGGGGAACCCTTGGGGAACAGTGATCACAACACAGTCTCATTTGAGATTGAATACAAAAAACAGAGTTGTAAGGGGCCAACAAAAACTCTAAATTTTAAAAGGGCTAACTTTAATGGGCTACGGGCAGCAATACAACATATAGACTGGGACAAAGAACTTACAGGGAAGAATACTGAAAATAAATGGACAACATTCAAATCCTTACTAAATAAACATACTCATCAGCATGTACCATGTGGAAATAAAATAAATAGGAGTAAATCACATCCCATGTGGCTTAACAATGACTTAAAGATCATGATGAGGAAAAAGAAGTATGCATTTAAATTATACAAGAAGGAGGGAACAGAGGCATCTTTATGTGACTATAAGGAAATCAACAAGGCTTGCAAAAGGGCTATTAGACTGGCTAAAATAGAAAATGAGAAGTCAGTTGCAATGGAAAGTAAGACTAACCCTAAAATATTTTATAAATATATTAATGGGAAGAAGGCCAGGAAGGAATCGATAGGACCATTACAATGTGACACAGGCCATCTGATAATTAGTGACCAGGAAAAGGCAGATGAGCTAAATAGGTTCTTTTCTTCGGTTTACACAAGGGAGGTACCAGTGGTTGGGACACTGCAACATAATGGGGCTACACTACCTTCACTAAATAATTGGTTAACGCAGGAAGAAATACAAAAGAGGTTGGAGAAAATAAATGTTAATAAAGCCCCAGGTCCTGATGGAATACATCCAAGGGTACTGAGGGAGCTGGGTTCTGTAATAGCCAAACCATTATATCTAATCTTTAAAGACTCGCTCACTACAGGGTCTCTACCAGATGACTGGAGAAAAGCAGAGGTGATACCTATATTTAAGAAGGGATCTAGAGCAAATCCGGGGAATTATAGACCAGTGAGCCTCACTTCTGTAGTTGGGAAGCTTTTAGAAGGGTTAATAAGGGACAGAATACAAGAATATGTCTATTTGAACAGGATCATAGGTAGCAGTCAACATGGATTTATGAAGGAAAGGTCGTGTCAGACCAATCTAATTAGTTTTTATGAGGAGGTTAGTAGGAACTTGGATCAGGGCAACTCAGTGGATGTAGTCTTTTTAGATTTTTCAAAGGCATTTGATACAGTGCCACATGGAAGACTAGTGAGCAAACTAAGGGATACAGGAATTGCAGTAAATATCTGCTCATGGATCGAGAGCTGGCTAAAAGACAGGAAGCAAAGGGTTGTTGTAAATGGAACATACTCCGATTGGTCTAATGTGATAAGTGGGGTTCCTCAGGGCTCAGTATTGGGTCCTCTCCTTTTTAACATATTTATTAATGACATTGAAGTAGGACTCGAATGTAGTGTCTCCATTTTTGCTGATGACACTAAGTTGTGCAAGGTAATAAAATCAGATAATGATGTACTTTCCCTACAAAAGGATTTGCATAAATTAGAGAAATGGGCGGCTAAATGGCAGATGAGATTTAATACAAATAAATGTAAGGTTATGCATTTGGGAAGGAAAAATAGCCAAGCAATCTATAATCTTAATGGAGCAAATCTAGGGGTATCAGATATTGAAAGGGATTTGGGAGTACTAGTGGACAACCACCTAGGTAACAGCGCTCAAAGCCAAGCAGCGGCTGCAAAGGCAAATAAAATATTAGCATGTATTAGGAAGGGTATAGAAGCCAGGGAAGAAGATATAATTCTGCCACTATACAAATCTCTAGTACGCCCTCATTTGGAATATGGAGTACAATTTTGGGCACCACCTCACAAAAAAGACATCTTAGAGCTGGAAAAAGTACAGAGGAGGGCTACAAAACTAATAAGGGGAATGGAGGGGCTAAGTTATGAAGAAAGACTAGCAAAATTAAACTTATTTTCGCTAGAAAAAAGGCGTCTAAGAGGAGATATGATTACGTTATTTAAATACATCCAGGGTCCATATAAGGCTTTGTCAAGTGAGCTTTTTGTAGCAAGAGATTTTCAACTGACAAGAGGACATCCGTTGAGGTTAGAGGAAAAAAGATTTCACCTTAAACAAAGAAAAGGGTTCTTCACAGTTAGGGTGGTTAAACTGTGGAATTCTCTACCAAAGGAGGTGGTGACAGCGAATTCGATAGACAACTTCAAAAAGGGGTTAGATATATTTCTGAATAAAGAGGGCATTCAAGGCTATCCTAGATAACTAGCAAAGGAATATTGATCCAGGGAGAAATTTGATCGCCAGTTTCTGGGGTCAGGAAGGAATTTTGCTTTTTTTCCCCCTTATGAGACAATTGGCAAAGTTTCAATGGGGTTTTTTTTATGTTTGCCTTCCTCTGGATCAATTAACAATAATTAGCAATTAACAATAATAATAAATAGTCCAAATTAAAAAGATCAATAGAGATCTAAAAAGGTTGAACTTGATGGACTAACTCTTTATTCATTCTCCAATACTATACTATTAATAATTATTTAATCAATAATTTAATTAATAACTAATCCGCATATTGCAGATCAGAGGAGATCTTAACAGGTTGAACTTGATGGACTGAAAGTCTTTTTTCAACCTTAATTACTATGTAACTATGTAACTATGTAACCCTTAAACTAATACTTTGTTGAAGCAACTTTTGATTTTATTACAGCACTCAGTCTTTTTGGGTATGAGTCGATCAGCATGGCGCATTTTGACTTGGCAAGATTTGCCCACTCTTCTTTGCAAAAACACTCCAAATCTGTCAGATTGTGAGGGCATCTCCTGTGCACAGCCCTCTTTAGATCACCCCACAGATTTTCAATCCGATTCAGGTCTGGGCTCTGGCTGGGCCATTCCAAAACTTTAATCTTCTTCTGGTGATGCCATTTCTTTGTTGATTTGGATGTATGCTTTGGTGATTTTGTAGTTTTAAACATTTCTGGAATGGTTCTATTAGTTGCATTCTGTTTTGGTTTACCCATCTTGGTGCTTGTTTTTTTTATCTGATGTATAGAGAACCGGTTTGTGCATTCAATTTCATCTTTTAGTTTTGTATATTGGTTACAGTTTTTGTTTATATGCTTAATGTTTTAAATTGTGAATAGTTATTGGTATATTTCTTTGGGTCACATACCTTGATGCTTGTGAGAAACTCTTTATGCTTTTTATTTTTCTTTACAGCAGCATTTTTAGTGTTAGATTGTTGGTTTTGAGGTCTTACTTTGCTTATATGTCTCTTTTCTTCCAGTTGTGAGGGGTTATTTGTTTAGTTGTTTTTTTGTTGCTGGTTGTGGCTATAAGTTTTGCTTCTGGTGTCAAAATTTGGTGAAGTATATTACTAAAAGGATTTTTGTTGTTTCGCTATTCTTTTTTATAAGGCTTTCTATCAGGTTCAGTAGCTTAGAAGCCTGTTTGTTTGTAGGGTAATGATTACTCATGCTTTTGTCCTTTGATGGGTGGTCTGGTTGGGAGGAGTGAGACCCATGGCATGGGGACGATGGAGAGGCGGATCAAGAACTGATTTTTTTTCTATATAGGGTCAAGTATAGAGTCACTAACCTTGTGGAGTTTAGGTTTCTGGTGTAGTACATGTAGTAGGCCTCAGGAGGTGTCCTCCCCAAGTCTTGGGGGAAGGGTTCATACCGGTTGGTTCAAACTGTAGGCAGATGTAGGCATTTTTCCTCTGGACCAAAACCAGATGTGGTAGACAATTAAAAGTCAATTTTTAGTTGTTTTTTTAGACTTTTCCAACAGAGCTCAAGTGAAGCCCAACTGCTCTCACTCTGTTTTTCTCAAATATCAACCTTAAAAATATTTAACATAGTTACAAATAAATATAGTAATTGTTAAAGAACTGTGTTAAAGGAAAAAGAGAATTTGCCAATTAACTAGGATTTATTACAGTTAAAATGTTTAAAAATGTATATAATGTGTAAATTATGTTAAGTTCATTAAAGCAGTATTCTATCATTTTCTGACTTAAAAGTTAAACAACATACTGGATACTAGCCATACTAGCCAAAGTTCTGTGTTTTGAAAAAGCTACTGTCTTAGTTCCAAGGTCGTACACTGACATTTTTTTTAACAAAGCAATTTCGTTTATGCTTAATGGGACCAGAGCAACGTGTGATATTATTTTTTAAGGAAGTATTCTTTTTCTAACGTACAATTATGATGATTTTTAGAGTTATGAAATCTCAGTATTTGAACACTTAATTTATCACATTATAATGTATTACAGATCAAGTTATGACAAATAAGATGTTTAATTCTTATAGACATTGCAAGGTAGAATTAATAACTTTAGAACCAATCTAATAAAGAAAATAAGGTGTGATATTAAAAGAAAAAGAAGGAAGGTTTGAGTGGTAACCTTTCTTTATACCCAAGGGAAATATTGATTATCTAATAATCATCAGGTCCAATTGGATTATGATCTTATGTAGACTTATAGGAGAGAAGTACACTACAGTTAGAGTAATATCTAGGAGCAGAGTACCTCTTCCAACAATATAATAATATGGTTTTAAGATAAGAATTAACAATATCAAATAATTTTATGGGTTATGATAAGTGTACAGGATAGTTAGAAAAAAGAAAAAAAAATACATTATTGTTTGGTTGACATTTCTAAGGTTTTGTTTTTCCTTTTTTGATTTTTGCTGGTCTGTTTTTCTGGCCAGGTTATTTTTATTTTTTGTGATTTGTTTTATGCTCAATGAAGCTACCTTCATATTGACATTTCTCTCTGTTAGGGATTGTGCACATACTAAATTTTTCACCATCTCCTGCTTACTGTACATGTGGATATTGGAGAGAACTCATATCACTAGAAATCAGTGTGTGATATCCTATCTGGTTAAAGAACCTTGTCATGCCAATTTTATTTTATTTTTGTGTGTTATGTACTATGTTTTGGTTTGTTTTGGACATCTATTCCTCCAGGCCCATCCCCAGCTCAGATGATGGCCATTGTGCAAATGGGTAGAGAATTTGGAAAACCTCTTCAAGGTATTTCTATGCCTCTAAGAAGGAAGCATGATAAAATGTGGATTACATTATGAGTTGAGAAAATATTTTAGAACTTTATTACTAAAAGTATATTGACAGTAATAAGAATTAGTACTCCGTAAGCATACAACCTTTTACAGGATACATTAAGTAATGTCTTATAGAGACATGATTTAGTAGTATTGAAACTGTTCTAATGATAATGTTTGTTCCTTTAGCAGGAGTATAAACTAATGGTTACTTATGTATTTTACATGTATTTTATATGTTTATTAGCTTTGCACAATTTACATTTTGACTGAAATGATTTTAGTTTATACCACCCCTTGTTAATTATATTGTTATGCATGTGTTTAACATTTTTTCCTATCTGTAAATTAAATTTGAGTAGGTGTATATGATGAGAGGATGTCTGGTTGATAGGTGTATGGAAGTTTCTTGTATGATAGATCTTAAATGTTTGGGTTTTGTTTCTGTTTTTATTTTTGTCACACTTGCCTACCCCAGAAGAAGATAACAGTGAGTGCATGCCTGTAAAGTAGAAGAATAGACAAAGAGAGTAAAAAAGAGACAAGGGTGCCCTGATATATGATGGGAGAAAGTCTCTACCAAGTACCCTTCCTGACGACAACAGATGAAGAAACAGATACAGTTTGCTAACTAAAAGACAAAGCCCAGACGGAAATCTTATCTGCACCCAAGAAAAATGGGAAAGGCCAAACTTGTGTTCATTGACATGACGATATGCTCATGCATGTATGCATGTATCTGCTGGTAAAGAGAAAAGATGTAAAGATCTGTTAGAAAGTTACATACTCCTTTTCCTGTGCCTGAATATCCATACATGATGATCTATTGCTTTGACCAGATGATCTTTCCACCCAGATGCAAGTGATCAACCTGTTTATCGTATGGACAAAGAGGGGCCTGGCTAAGTGTGATGTGTAAGACTGGGTTTGTATGAACTTTGTTTGAGCATATGTTTTCATTGTTTTGTCATTTTTACTTTTCTTCGTTTTCCTATACCTGCCTTTCTTTTTACTGTCCTTTGGCTTCTAACACTTCAGCACCTTGTTCTATCAATTTGTTAGGATCTAGTACGTACTAACATCTGATAAGGAAGAGCAATCAGGGACAGACAGAAGAAGTTATATTGCTTAAACTCTGGATTGTTATTAATATCAGTGTAAAATGTATTGGTTATTGAATTACACCTATCCACTAAATGCCTACTGTGAATAATACAATCAGTATAAAGGGAAATTGGTTCTATGGTATAGGTATTGGTAATTGGTTGGGTGGTGTTTTGTGATGATTCAGTGAGGCTATTTTGTCTGCATTAACCATTGTTTTTTTTCATACCTGGACTTTTATATCTATTGCACCAAAATCTGGACTATCCCATGGTAACATTTAACAGCATATGTGAATGTTTTCAGCCACCCCATTGAACTCTTTCCTTGTCATAAGGACTTAGTCAAACAGGTACTCACTTATGTTTATCTGGATTTTTTTTGGACTTATTGTTTTTTCATCATGACTTTATTTTTCTTGTTTGTGCTTCATAATCACTGATTGTAAAGCTCTAATTCAACAGACTTTTCATATGTTGACTGTGAACTTTGTGCTGAGGACTATTTTTGAGAGACTTTTCCATTTTCCACAGATCATATTGAACTATTATAATTGATTTTTAAATTGTTTTGTGTTTTGATTTTTTTCTATTTATAATTGATTTTTTTTGCAATGCTCTTGTTAGGAAGGTATTAAGGTAAAAGGACTCAGTGAGATGTAATATCTCCATGTTGTAGGAAAATCATCTGTACAGGATCTTTTAGGGGCCTTGAGTCTCTTTAGGAGCCAGTCCGCACATCATGCCTCTACCTCCTATTATGTTTTGCATTTTTATATGTTTTTAGTTGTATGTTTGAAACATTCATTAAGATTGCACTCTGTGTTACGATATTTGTCTATAGTTGGCTAACTTTAGATGACACTTATCAATGTCATAGGAGGGAGTGTTTTGGAGAAATACAAATGTCCATACATTATTTAGTATATATATATATATATATATATATATATATATATATATATATATATATATATACACATACATATATCATTCATTAACTTTGTAGTACCTTGAGCATTTGGCTAAATATAAGCTCTGAAACTGTTAATTATGCCTTTCTCTAATTCAGATTTTTTTACTAGGAGACATTAACACCTCTAACCAATAACATTGTTATTGTGAGAAGGCCAAATGAAGGCTGGAATATAAGGTGTTATTTGCATATTAATTATAAAAATAAGGTGATCTGACATAGCATAAATGCTTTTGATGCGTGTTAGGTTCATGTTTGCTTTTTAATTGGCTCATCACCATAATCCACCCAGATTTCGTTAGTTCCCCAGCAGTACTAAAGAAGAAAATTGAGGGCTGAGTGCCAAAATGTTCCATCCCCATGCCCTAGTGGTAAAACTTTATCTCCTGACCAATTAACTTACATCTGACTGCTATAAGAAACTCCAAATCCATTATAAAATTCTAGATGAAAGGTTTATTAACATACAACAATGACGTAGTGAGATATGCGTCCGATTTACAAGGCTATACTTATACTATACTAATGTCTCTAAGTGTTAGCATGCAAGAGTGTAGAATATTATACCTAATTCTTAACACACAGGTCAAAAAGATATTGCCCAGTTATACCTATTATAGCCACACATTGAAGATAATCCAAGCCAATCAAATTGAAACCTTGTGTTTGGAGCCAGGGTTAACTCCATCCACCAATGATCTGTAAATGTCAGTTTGGCTCCAAGAATGACAACATTCACCTGTATTTGCCCATAGCATCTGGTGACTAAATGTGAATTCCAGCATTGGGTCCCCAAGGGGAACCCACCCTGAAGCTTGTTTGGTAAGGCATGAAGTCTTCTTTCATTGCTTCTTTGAGATGTTATCAGATACCACAAGAGGTTCTCAGCCTTTTGGTCTACAGTTAAATTAGTTATGTAAAGGTAGTTCCAGCTGAAAAACTAAAGTTTGAGTAACAGAACGTTCATGGTCTCTCTGTGTGAATGAGTCCATGCAGAGACACATGCACAGACACAAGCACTCACACAATTATCTGGGACTGGGAGATAACTCAGAGGGGAATTCACTGGGGCTGGGGGAGGTAATGGGGCAATTCACTGGGGCGATGATGAGACAAATTACTGGGGCTGGGGAGGTGATGGGGCAAATCACTGGGGCTGGGGGACGTTTCACCTGGAATGTAGATAAAAATCAGTGAATGAAAAGTTACAGACCTTGTTCTGGTTATTACAGAAATCTAAAGGAGAAGTGCAGCTCAATTCACAGACCAAAAGTATACAATGTATTATGTATGCTAATTTTTGCTGGGTTTTTCATGGGGTGTCAACGTTGTCAGAAAACAGTTTGCAAATGCAAGAAATTCAGCAAACTTAAGGGTAACTGTTCAAATGTTTATTTTGGTATTTTTCATGCAAACACTTTTTTATACACTACTAATTCTCCTCTATCAGATGCATTGATAATCCAGCTCACTTGCATATATATTTAATATCTAAATAATTTTTTTCTAAGAAAATCTGAAGTATCTAAAAAAAGAAGACAGACAATTTAGCCACTTAGGCACTGTTTAGCCAACAAAATGGATAAACAGGAGAAAATGGATGATATCCTTCAATAATCTGTCTTTCAGCGGGTGATGTACAAATGTAATTAAGAGGAGTAATGGGAAGTTTTTAATCAAAAAAATCTTCAAACCAGAGTTAATTATACCTTTCTCAAAGACATCCTGAAAATATGCCTGTATCGCATTTATAGTGTTGTGATATTTTTTTTCAAATACTTGCATATTAGAAAAGTGTGCGTTAATCTAATCTATATGGTATTTTTTATTCATTAAAACAATTGCTCCTCTTTTTTTTCTGCCTTCTTGATAACAATGGACTCATCACCGCTTAGGTGTTCCATGCTTTCTTCTTTATTCAGATTACAAAGAAAAATGCTCATGGTTCCTTTTTAAATGTTTTCCTTGAGACTACAGATTACCTGATTAATTAATTCAGTAAAGGTCTCTACTGAGTGGTAACAAGTGAGGGGGAATAAAAGTACTCTAGTATTATAAACCTTTTTTACATGTAATGAACGTCACCCTTCATGTATATTTGAGCACACCATTAATCTACTCATTTGTAACTCTGTGTTTATGTGAGAAAATGTGCTTTCAGCCTGAGCGACCAGAATGCCCCCTTCTGCTAGTTGTTAGAGGTCCTCATTTGTCAGGCTCTCTCCTGAAGCTTGCACCACCTCCTCAATGTCCTGGGCATCTGCATCTCCCAGTCCATCTGTATTAACCAGGTCTAATATAATGGGCTGTTATGTTTCCATATCCGCCCACAGCTCTGGCCATATCTTCCTCCACACTCCTTTGTCCTGGGAGGAATTTACACAGCAATGTCTCAAATTGATGTTAGTATACTTTATACTGTCTATCTTGTCAATGAGCTGGTGTAGCATCTGGACCAGGTAATCTGCTTGACAGAAATGCAGTGCTGGTGATTCCCGAAGACTTGATCTTCTCCTTATTTTTAAGGACGGTGTGGATTGTGGAGGTTGGCAACTTTAAATCCCGTCTGATGTCCACTTGGCGTTCTTGTTTTTCCAGCACCTACATCTTCAAATCATAAGGTATGCCTTTGGTGCTTCAATTTTGGCTAATCTTGCATAAAAACAATACATTTACTATAGATTCTATTGGACAATTAACAACCACATGATGAGAAACAAGGAAACATGAAAAATATTCTATTCCTTGTCTCTGAATGGTCAAGGTAGGAATGGGTCTCTTTCTGGTCGTCCATACTGTCAATTTTCTTCTCATCATCTTTCCTGTCTGCTGATGTGTCTTATTTCTGTGGCACTGTTCTGTGCATTAAATGTGGACTCAGGAGGAAAAATCTGCAGTGTTAAAAGAGGATCAGCGGAAAAACATTGATATAGCAGGGTTTAGGGCAAAGGGGGAATTACAGCAAAGACACCTAATCACTAGACGCTGCTACACTGAGGCCCTGGCAGCATATCAATAATAAAAATAATGAGTGTAGGGCATCAGTAGATGCTGGTGCACTGGGGCCCAATCCGCATAAAAAATAAGTGTAGGGTCACAGTATACGCTGTTACACAGGAGCTATCCCCTATCACATATATAGTTGTGAGCATACAAGCCGTTGCTCACGCTTGCGGGCTCGCGCAGCGAGCCTGCAAGAACTGCATCCCTCGCGAAGCGAAGGACGCAGTTCCCCACAAATGCGGGTCCTCGCAAAGCGAGGGGCCGCATTTGCGGTGGTGGAGCATCCCAACGTCCCCACAAATGCGGATCCTCGCGAAGCGAGGGGCCGCATTTGCGGTGGTGGAGCATCCCAACGTCCCCGCAAATGCGGATCCTCGCAAAGCGAGGGGCCGCATTTGCTGTGGTGGAGCATCCCACCTCGGCTGTGTTTGTCCGCGGTGTTGGAAGGTCCAACGTCGGCTGTGTTGTTAAACCACACACACGCAAGACTTAAAAAAAACAACCTCAAAGGCGCCTCACACGCTGTTAACACACATACGCACGACTTAGAAAAAAATCAACTGCGACATACACGTAAAATCCAACTGCGTCCCTCACCAAAAATATACGGCACCTCGCAAAAAAATATGGCCGCGAAAGGACCCATTCCCAACACGCAAAACCGTCCGAAAACGGGGCGCATGAAAACATCAGAAACACAAGAAATAAACACAACGAATGCATAAAAAGCTTACTTACAGCAAGGGGGGCATCCGGCACCTCGAAAAGTTAATTTACACGTCCATTTAAGTCCAAAAAAAACTAGTTTAAACTGCCGAAACTAACCTAAGCGAGAGAAAAAAATGGCCGCCGAACAAAACGAAAACGAGGCTTCAGACGTAACTATTCTACAGTGACTCCCAAAACTGAAACACATACTATGCGGAACATACCACACTGATATTAACCACCATTTTGAAAACTACTACGCATAAAATGGCGGATGGAACGCAAATTGTAAGCTGGAACGCAAATAGCACATGCGTATTGCGTTCTAACTGTCTGAGGCACTTGAAAGTTTATAAATACTGCCTACTTTCCAGAAAATTCTACATTTCTACTCAAGTGATGAACGGAGTGACTGGATAGTTAACTGCTGCTGTTACTTGAGAAGAGAATTGTTTCCTAATTTTCTAATTTCCTACTTTACATTGTGCAAATTACAACTGAGAGGTAAACTATAATATATAACATTTTATTATCAAGACAGGACAAAAAAAAAAAACAACTTTAACTATGAAAATGTGATTCATGTATAGTGACATGTGACACGCACATTTATGTGTATAGCCCCTACAACAAACTAATCTTAACCCAAATTAATTAAACAAGTATATTTAAATGACATTACAAAAAAACCTACTTTAACTATTAAAATATGATTCATGTATAGTGAAAAGTGACACTCACATATATGTGTATCATGTATAGTGACATCTGACACGCACATTTATGTGTGTAGGCCCTAAAACAAACTAACGTTAATTGAAACTAATTAAAGTGACATTGTTATGGATTAGGATCAGTACAAAATGCATAACTGTATTCGTGCACCTACTTATATATCTTATCTTTGCAGTATTATCGTATAACCAAGTTTTACTAATAAATGCTGAATCATTGGGAGACTCTAAAATGGAGGATTTGTCACTTCCCTTTTCTGCAAGATGTAGGCAGCACTATTTCAGGTCTGTTAAGGATGACGAGTCTTATCACACACAGCTGAGCACGAGGAGGAAAACGCCATCTTGCCTTTGTCCTAAACTTCTGACCAATGAGAGGAAGACTCATCCCCCTGTGGGATGACACCTAGAGACTCCTTAATATTTTAACCCAATGTCTGATCAAGGTCACATAAAAGCGGACACTTCAGAACCAATGAATTACTGAATAAACCTGATGTTTTGCTTAATTGTAACTTTTTATCTGATTACTAAAAACTATATAAATGATGGCTGACGTAATAAAAGCAGTAGAGAGAAAGCTGTATACCAGAACTCTGTGTTGGTGTATTATTTCTCTAAGGCGTGCACACTATACTGGTAATTTGGCCAGGGACAGATATTTCTGAAAAATACTTTGTTATTTACCAAAACAACATTAATTTATTGCAATTCAATATATAACCTAAAGCTCAATCTTTCTCCTTTTTTTCAATATTCAAACAGACTCTGCATCAACAGCGTCACTCAAGAATTTGCACCGTGCATTGTGAACCACAATCTCTTTTAAAGAACACAAAGAAAGAAGAAGAGGTAAGATAGAAAAATACATTACATGCTGAAAAAGACCATGCTTTGCTAAATCAAAAAGAAGAAATATACAATTAACCACTTCACTTTCTTTTTCAAACAGACACTACAAGAAGACCGGCGGATTAAGATTGTCAGGAGGGGACCCTCTGTCATTCGACACTTCAATCAAGGTAAAGTATAACAAGTAGAAAAAATAAAAGAACTATATATGTTTAATGGCCGCCAATATAATAAATGCAGCAACCAAAAAGTAGTAAACACAAAATAGGATAATGCTACAAACATTGCCATAAGATCCAAAATAAAAAAAACATTCTTTTTCACTGTAGAAAAACATTTAACCTTTATAAAAAAGACTAATTAGACTAATTAAGCAAATAAAGTATGCAACACACGGTACACACAAAATAGGATTGTACGAAAAATCACACAAACACATAGCAAACTAAATTAATAATTCTTCTTTAATGTTTAAGAACATAAAAGCCTTACAAAGAAGCCTAAATAAGCATACCAAAAGTGGTGGACACAAAATAGGATAATGCTAAAAACATTGCCATCAGATAGATACAAAATAGTAAAAATATTCATTTTCACTGTAGAAAAATATTTAACCTTAATAAAAAAGACTAATTAAGCAAATAAAGTATGCAACATATGGTAGACACGAAATAGCATTGTACCAAAAATCACAAACACATAGCAAAGTCAATTAATATTCTTATTTACTGTTTACAAAGCTATAAGCCTTACAAACAAGTCTAAATTAGTATAGCAAAAGTGGTGGACACAAAACAGGATAATGCTAAAAACATTGCAATCCGGTCAAAAATCAGAAAAACATTAATAACTACAGTATAAAAAAAGGATAACTGGAATATACAAATACATTTAAAGTATTTTTAAAAGGTTGCACAAAAAACAGCATAGCAGAAGAAATTCACCATAACAAATACAATACACCAATATAAAGAAATGTGTTATTCATTACAAATACATTAAAATCAAATAACATTTTCATTTCTCTTTTACAAGAGACACTGCGTGAAGACCATCGGATGAGGACTTTCAACAGAGGACCAGACCATCGGACGAGGACTTTCAACAGAGGACCAGACCATCGGATGAGGACTTTCAACAGAGGACCACACCATCAGACGAAGACTTATAACAGAGGACCAACAAAGATTCTGCTTGAAATCACACTTCAACCAAGGTACAGTATAACAAGTAAAAAAAGAGAAAACTAAATAAACATGTTTGCTCTGCATCCATGTCAACAGAAAAAAAAAAAGAACAACCACCACTAACTATAACTTTTACCAAAATATAACTGACACATTTCTCATCTACCTCTTATTTGTCTTTTATGGACAATAATGTTTAACAGTAAATCCAAACTTCAATGTAGCCAGAACAAAACCAAAATTGCATAGTCCACAAAGGGCTCAAATCACAGACTCAATAAAATTTGTCATTCTAAATTTCCAGTCCTAATGTACAATATTAAGTATAAAACCTAACCACACACATAAAATAAAATAGTACTACAAATAGTACTAACACCCAAAAAACAACAATAGAAACATTTTCAGAGCCCCAACATATAAGCCTTGAAATAAAATATAAAAATAATATTATAACTATCCCATGTACAATAAATTACAAAGACTAATTTCTGTCCTATACTATCCCTATAAGCCAAAAAAAAAAAACCATAGTCCAGAAAAGTCTCAAAACACAGAGTCAATGAAACCTGTCATTCTAAATTACCAGTCCTAATGTACAATATTAACCATACAACGTAACCATACACATAAAATAGAATAGGACTACAAATAGTACTAACAACAAAAAACAATAGAAAAATTTTTACAGCCCCAACATATAAGCCTTTAAAGAAAATATAAAAATACTATTAGAACAATCCCCTGTACGATAAATTACAAAGACTAATTTCTGCCCTCTACTAGCCCTATAAGCCAAAAGTACAACAAACAAAAAAATGAACAAACCAAAAAAATACACCTACTATATCTACAAGAAACTATAGTGTAATTACCTTGAGTATGCTATGCATGTAAGGCAAAAAATACAACCTACGACAGGAAGTAAAAGCAAAAAATTAAAAAACACTTATTAAACAGTACTAAGAAAGTACCGCTACAATCAACGAGAATCACATAGAAATACAAACATAACATTATTTTATTTTTTTACAGATTAACATGGCTGATCACGAGAGTAAACAAGAAAAGAGAAGACGGCAAGCTAGAGAACGACGACAGAGAGCAGACACCGGAGCAGAAGGAAATTTGACTAGAAAAAGAACGCAAAAGACTTGCAAGCAAAAGACTATCAGCTGCAAAAATTAAAGATACGCCAAAAAAAGCTACCAAACAAATAAAGCATTTAGAACCTGTTCCTCAAACATCAGATGACATTTTTCCTGAAAAAATAAAAGAGATACCAAAAAAAGCCACGAAAAAAAAACAAAGCCTTTAGAACCTGTTCCTGAAACATTACATGACATTTCACCTGATGAATATGAAAGTCAAACTGCTATATGCTTTGTAAATTGTCCTTTACTCAAGTCTTTAGCAGTAGAGGTTCATAGTTGTGGGGACATGACTACTCAATGTCAGTTTTGTGATGCTTATTATTTTAAACAGGAGAGACCCAGAGATGGCCAATTTATTAATTGCTGTCAAAAAGGCAAGTTCAAACTTCCAGAAAGAAAAGAATTTCCAATCTATTTACAAAACATTATGACTGAACCTACTTTTCCAAACTACAAAAATGTTAAGACAAACATAAGTTCCTACAATAGTGCCATATCCTTTGCATCTATGGGGGCACCATTAGCTGCTAATGTACCAGGACATGGTCCTTACTGTTTTAAAGTCCAAGGCCAAATTTATCATCTGACTTCACATTTACATCCAGAGGAAGGAGAGCAAAGAAAATTTGCTCAGCTATATGTTCTAGATACAATGGAAGCTGTTGAGCAACATATGCAGATGGAAGAAAATAAAAAATGCTTACCCAGTGTTTTTATAGAGCTAAATAACATTATGGACAATAACCTTATAAAAAATTGGCAGAAGTAGAAAATGAACAACAACTTCATGCACAAAGACATCAATTACCAATGCCAAAGGTTAATATGGTGCTTAAAAGAGACAGACATACTGATAAAAGTTGTTATAACTTGCCAACATCAAATGAGGTTGCAATGGTGTTTCAAAGTGATGAAGGAGAACCACCATTTCAAGGAGACATTAGAATATATCCCAGAAAGGAGGAGCAACCATTCATTAACATGAGTATCTTAAGTCCAAATTTAGATCCAATGACATATCCCATTTTTTCCCACACGGAGAAGCAGGTTGGCAACCAAAATTAACACTTCCCAGTTATCCAAATGCTAAAGCCAGAATCCAAAATAATGTTTCTATGCTTGAATTTAAAGTAGCTCAAATTGCCATTCGAAATACATTTAATCCAATTTTATGTGGTGGAAAAGTAACACTACAATGGATTATTGATTCCTATTTGCAAGTTGAGGCCAATAATTTCAACTTTATCAAATATCAACAAGATAAACTACGTGTAGAACAATATTCGGGACTAATGGACTATGTTGCTGACGTGGCTACAAGGAGACATGACAGCTGGCAAAGCCATCATTTTACCATCTTCCTTTCAAGGATCTCCTTGAAATATGAGAGAAAGATACAATGATGCTATGGCTATTGTCACCAAATTTGGCAAACCCGATTTATTTCTTACATTTACATGTAATCCACAATGGCCAGAAATTACACAAAATTTACTTCTTGGACAAAGTGCTTCCGATAGACCAGATTTAGTAGCAAGAGTTTTTAAGATTAAATTAAATGAATTATTACGTGACATCACTATAAGTCAGTTATTTGGCAAATGTCTTGCTTATGTATATACCATTAAATTTAAAAAAATAGGCCTTCCACATGCACATCTTCTGATAATACTTCAAGAAAAAGATAAATTAGATACTTCTGACAAAGTGGATGCAGTCATTGTGGCTGAACTACCAGATCCAGAACTATATGGTAGACTATATGAGATTGTGGATTAAGATCACCACAGGGTCCATGAATCATGCGATGAGTAACAATCACCATGTATGGAAAATAATAAATGTTCCAAAAGATTTTCCAAAAGATTATAGAGACAAAACCTATGCCAATTGTGATAGCTATCCACTTTAATGGCACTATCTCCTTCTCTTCTTTTATATTCGTGGAAAAAAAGTTGACAATAGATATGTAGTACCGTACAATCCACATTTACTCACGAAATATAAAGCCCACATCAATGTAGAAGCCTGCACTTCCATCAAATCCATTAAATATGTCTACAAATATATTTACAAAGGCTATGGTGCAGCTACTGTAGTCGTCAAAAGTGCAGACAACCCAGAAAGTAGTGAGTTAGTACATGATGAACTTGCATCTCACGTAGATGCTTGCTATGTCAGTGCGCCAGAAGCTATGTGGCGGCTTTTAAAATTTTAAATGCATGATAGATCACATGCAGTATATAGATTAGCAGTACATTTGCCACAAAGACATTAAAAGCCTTATTAAATTGCAATTCGGCCAATTGAATAGGGCTCTATATAAGCACAGAGCATATTCTTTTTACAGAAGTTTTTAGTTAGTGAAGACCTTGCTTTTGGATAGAAGTTCACTGACTAAAAACTTGTGTAAAAAGAATATGCTGTGTGTTTAAATAGAGCCCTTTAGAATTTGCCGAATTGCAATTTAATAAGACTGTTAGTGTATTTCCATGCTGGAAATGAAAGTAATGCATTGGCCCAAAGTGAAGATCGTCACACTAAACTAACTGCATGGTTTGAATTAAATTCCACAGATTCACAAGCAACACAATTCTTATATATTGAAATTCCATATCACTATGTTTTTGTGAATGGATTATGGAGACCGAGAAAAAGCAGAGGCAATAAAATAATCCCAAATATTTACAGTCAGTCCAAGAGATGTTGAACGCTTTTGCTTACGGATATTACTTTTAAATGTTCCTGGAGCACAAAGTTTTGAACACTTAAGAACTGTTAATGACATAGTATATGAATCCTTCCCTTTAGCTGCAAGACATAGAAACTTACTAGCTGATGATACAGAATGGGAAAGATGTTTAGAAGAAGCAGCACAATGTCAAATGCCACGGCAGATGAGAGAACAATTTGCATTTATTTGTATCTTCTCAAATGCTCCAAATGCATTAGCTTTGTGGGAGACATTTAAAAGTTATATGGCTGAAGACTTTATGCGACGATACAATGAACCGATTGCACACTTAAAAGCGTTAATGAAAATCCAAGAAGTCTTTTTAATTCATGGATTAAGTTGTGCAAGTTTTAATTTGCCTGATCCAGGTCTTATAGATGACATAAACTTTGAAGACTATGACATTCAACTACAAGTAGAAAGAACAGAAGAAAGACTTGCAACTTTAAATGCGTTACAATTGCAAGCATTTAATTCCATTAAAAATGCAATAGATGATGACATGGTGACAGAGCGTTATTTCTATCTCGATGGACCTGGCGGATCAGGAAAAACGTATCTATATAATTTATTAATGAGTTCTGTACGAGCACAAGGTCAAATAGCACTGGCGTTTGCCACTACTGTAATTGCTGCACTTTTGTTAGAAGGTGGAAGAACTGTACATAGTGGCTTTAAACTGCCAGTGCCTATTTTAGAAACCTTTGTGTCAGATATTCGCATGACATCATTGTAAGCAAAGAAATTGAAAAAATGTCAATTAATTATAATAGATGAGGCCACAATCATGTCATGCTATGCCCTCCAATGTTTTGACCGCTTGCTTCGTGAAGTCATGGATAATACTTTTCCATTTGGTAAAAAGGTAATGTTGTTAGGTGGCGATGTTAGACAAACATTACCTGTCGTTGTACATGGAAATCGAACTGACATTATCGAAACCTGTATAAAGTCAAGCACACTATGGAAACATTTTACCCATTTTCAACTGCAACAAAATATGAGATCAGAAGGCCAAACTGATTTCAATGATTGGCTTATTAAAATTGAAGAGGGCAGAACAGAAAAAATACCACATTTACCCGACGACACTGTAGCGATCCCACCTCATATGATTTGTCACCAAGATATTATATTGGATATATTTTAAGGTAGCATAAATAACCAGGAATATTCAGAGCTTGCCAACCAAGTCATACTAACGTGTAAAAATAAGGATGCATCCTCAATAATGAAATCTTAATAAAAATTAATGCACCACAAAGAAATTATCACAGTGCTGATTCTGTACTTGCTGATGACAATGAAAGTCAGGCTAACTTTTCCACTGAATTCATAAACTCTCTAACTCCTTCAGGAATGCCACCACATATTTTGCAGCTAAAGAAAGGTGCAATTATCATGTTACTGCGAAATATGAACCCCAAAAAAAACCTATGCAATGGCACAAGATTATTGTTCAACAATTAAAGGACCATTTTATAGATGCTGAAATTTTAACTGGTACCCATAAAGGAGAGAGAGTTTTCATACCAAGAATAGATTTAGCACCAAGTGAAAGTAGTCTCCCTTTTATACTTCAAAGAAGACAATTTCCCATTATTATGGCATTTGCCATGACCATTAATAAATCACAAGGTCAAACGTTAAAATCTGTGGGTATTTTCTTGGAAGAACCAGTATTTGCACATGGTCAATTGTACGTAGCGTTATCACGGTGCAGAAATCCTAAGGCTATTAAAGTTTACATTGAAAATAATGAAAGTCAAGGTGATTTATTAGAAGATGGACGTATTTTTACTAAAAACATTGTCTACTATGAAGTACTATAACTTTTCATTAAAGAAAAAAAAACATGCAAAACAAATTTAAAAGCATTGAAAAATACAAAACAATAAACAATTCAGTCATAATTAATGGAAGTACTGTTTATGGATGATTCGCCTCACAAAACACTTGCCTTGCATTATTTTTACAAATTATGTTTATATGTTAATTAACTATGTTACTGTTTATAATGTTACAAGTTTGAAAACAATATTTTCAAGGTCATTACTTAGACTGATAAGAAAGTTCAAGTTTAAAAAAATATACTTTCAAGTTCTTTACTTCAACATATTACAAAGTTCATGTTAAGAGCTCAACCACGTTTTAAGTCACAATGTAAATATTTTCTGTTATGTTAAGATTACTCACTGGATTAATGTTTATCGCCAGTTTTGGGGTCAGGAAGGAATTAATTTAATTGGGTAAGTTTCAAAGAGGGTTTTTACTGTTTGCCTTCCTCTGCATTCAATGTATATTGAAGTTAACAATTATTCAGATAGAAATTGCATGTTAAAAAACCATTACCTCAAGTTTACAATACTGATTAGTTTAAAGTTCAACTGTTTTTACATTCAAATGTTAATACTTTTATTACAAAATTATGTTAAAATATTAATTCACTATGTTACTGTTTATAATGTTCCAAGTTGGAAAATTTTTTTTTCAAGTTCCTTAGTTACACAGATAAGAAAGTTCAAGTTTCAAAAAATATTATGTCAAGTTTCTTACTTAAATATATTACAAAGTTCATGTTAAAATTGGGTACTTTTCAAGGAGGGTTTTTACTGTTTGACTTCCTCTGGATTCAATGTATATTGAAGTTAACAATTCTTCAGATACAAATTGCATGTTAAAAAACCATTACCTCAAGTTTACAATACTGATTAATTTAAAGTTCAACTGTTCTTACATTCAAATGTTAATACTTTTAATACAAAATGCTTTAAGACTTATTGGTCACCAACAGAACATTTTACAAAACTATACATATTTGACACAATACTTACAAGTGTCAAATATGTATATTAATAACTAAACAACTTTCCAAACATACACATCTCATTGCCGTCATTTTTTGACAGGCAAGTCGCTAGTCAATAATAATAATGAGTGTAGGGCATCAGTAGAAGCTGCTACATTGGGGCCATAGGCGCATATAAATAATGAGTATAGGACATAAGTAGATGCTTATACACTGGGGACCTGGTCGAAAATACAAAATAACAATAATGAGTTTAGTGCATCAGTAGACGGTGCTACACTATGGCCGTGGAAAAAAAAAAATACTAATGAGTATAGGGCATAGGTAGAGGCTGCTACACTGGGGACTTGGCCTCAATGCAATAATAAAAATGAGTGTGGGGCATCAGTAGACACTGCTACACTGGGGTCTTAACCGCACATCAATAATAATATTAAGTGTAGGGCATCAGTAGACGCTGCTACACTGGGGCCCTGGCCACCTATCAATATAATATTAAGTGTAGGGCATCAGTAGACGCTGCTACACTGGGGTCCTGGCCACCTATCAATAATAATATTAAGTGTAGGGCATCAGTAGACGCTGCTACACTGGGGTCCTGGCCACCTATCAATAATATTAAGTGTAGGGCATCAGTAGACGCTGCTACACTGGGGTCCTGGCCACCTATCAATAATATTAAGTGTAGGGCATCAGTAGACGCTGCTACACTGGGGCCCTGGCCGCACATCAATAATATTAAGTGTAGGGCATCAGTAGACGCTGCTACACTGGGGTCCTGGCCACCTATCAATAATATTAAGTGTAGGGCATCAGTAGACGCTGCTACACTGGGGTCCTGGCCACCTATCAATAATATTAAGTGTAGGGCATCAGTAGACGCTGCTACACTGGGGCCCTGGCCACCTATCAATAATAATATTAAGTGTAGGGCATCAGTAGACGCTGCTACACTGGGGTCCTGGCCACCTATCAATACTGAGTGTAGGGCATCAGTAGATGCTGCTACACTGGGGCCCTGGCCGCACATCAATAATAATATTAAGTGTAGGGCATCAGTAGACGCTGCTACACTGGGGTCCTGGCCGCACATCAATAATAATATTAAGTGTAGGGCATCAGTAGACGCTGCTACACTGGGGCCCTGGCCGCACATCAATAATAATATTAAGTGTAGGGCATCAGTAGACGCTGCTACACTGGGGTCGTGGCCACCTATCAATACTGAGTGTAGGGCATCAGTAGATGCTGCTACACTGGGGCCCTGGCCGCACATCAATAATAATATTAAGTGTAGGGCATCAGTAGACGCTGCTACACTGGGGCCCTGGCCGCACATCAATAATATTAAGTGTAGGGCATCAGTAGACACTGCTACACTGGGGTCATGGCCACCTATCAATAATATTAAGTGTAGGGCATCAGTAGACGCTGCTACACTGGGGTCGTGGCCACCTATCAATACTGAGTGTAGGGCATCAGTAGATGCTGCTACACTGGGGCCCTGGCCGCACATCAATAATAATATTAAGTGTAGGGCATCAGTAGACGCTGCTACACTGGGGTCCTGGCCACCTATCAATAACATTAAGTGTAGGGCATCAGTAGAAGCTGCTACACTGGGGTCCTGGCCGCACATCAATAATATTAAGTGTAGGGCATCAGTAGACGCTGCTACACTGGGGTCCTGGCCGCACATCAATAATAATATTAAGTGTAGGGCATCAGTAGACGCTGCTACACTGGGGTCCTGGCCACCTATCAATAAAATTAAGTGTAGGGCATCAGTAGACGCTGCTACACTGGGGTCTTGGCCACACATCAATAATAATATTAAGTGTAGGGCATCAGTAGACGCTGCTACACTGGGGTCGTGGCCACCTATCAATACTGAGTGTAGGGCATCAGTAGATGCTGCTACACTGGGGTCCTGGCCGCACATCAATAATAATATTAAGTGTAGGGCATCAGTAGATGCTGCTACACTGGGGTCGCGGCCACCTATCAATACTGAGTGTAGGGCATCAGTAGATGCTGCTACACTGGGGCCCTGGCCGCACATCAATAATAATATTAAGTGTAGGGCATCAGTAGACGCTGCTACACTGGGGTCCTGGCCGCACATCAATAATATTAAGTGTAGGGCATCAGTAGAAGCTGCTACACTGGGGCCCTGGCCGCACATCAATAATAATATTAAGTGTAGGGCATCAGTAGACGCTGCTACACTGGGGCCCTGGCCGCACATCAATAATAATATTAAGTGTAGGGCATCAGTAGACGCTGCTACACTGGGGTCCTGGCCACCTATCAATAATATTAAGTGTAGGGCATCAGTAGACACTGCTACACTGGGGTCCTGGCGACCTATCAATAAAATTAAGTGTAGGGCATCAGTAGACACTGCTACACTGGGGTCTTGGCCACACATCAATAATAATATTAAGTGTAGGGCATCAGTAGACGCTGCTACACTGGGGTCGTGGCCACCTATCAATACTGAGTGTAGGGCATCAGTAGATGCTGCTACACTGGGGTCCTGGCCGCACATCAATAATAATATTAAGTGTAGGGCATCAGTAGATGCTGCTACACTGGGGCCCTGGCCGCACATCAATAATAATATTAAGTGTAGGGCATCAGTAGACGCTGCTACACTGGGGCCCTGTCCGCACATCAATAATAATACTAAGTGTAGGGCATCAGTAGATGCTGCTACACTGGGGCCGTGGCCACCTATCAATACTGAGTGTAGGGCATCAGTAGACGCTGCTACACTGGGGTCGTTGCCACCTATCAATACTGAGTGTAGGGCATCAGTAGATGCTGCTACACTGGGGCCCTGGCCGCACATCAATAATAATATTAAGTGTAGGGCATCAGTAGACGCTGCTACACTGGGGCCCTGGCCGCACATCAATAATAATATTAAGTGTAGGGCATCAGTAGACGCTGCTACACTGGGGCCCTGGCCGCACATCAATAATAATATTAAGTGTAGGGCATCAGTAGATGCTGCTACACTGGGGTCGCGGCCACCTATCAATACTGAGTGTAGGGCATCAGTAGATGCTGCTACACTGGGGCCCTGGCGACCTATCAATAATATTAAGTGTAGGGCATCAGTAGACGCTGCTACACTGGGGTCGTGGCCACCTATCAATACTGAGTGTAGGGCATCAGTAGATGCTGCTACACTGGGGCCCTGGCCGCACATCAATAATAATATTAAGTGTAGGGCATCAGTAGACGCTGCTACACTGGGGCCCTGGCCGCACATCAATAATAATATTAAGTGTAGGGCATCAGTAGACACTGCTACACTGGGGTCGTGGCCACCTATCAATACTGAGTGTAGGGCATCAGTAGACGCTGCTACACTGGGGCCCTGGCCGCACATCAATAATATTAAGTGTAGGGCATCAGTAGACACTGCTACACTGGGGTCCTGGCCACCTATTAATAATATTAAGTGTAGGGCATCAGTAGACACTGCTACACTGGGGTCCTGGCCACCTATCAATAAAATTAAGTGTAGGGCATCAGTAGACACTGCTACACTGGGGTCTTGGCCACACATCAATAATAATATTAAGTGTAGGGCATCAGTAGACGCTGCTACACTGGGGTCGTGGCCACCTATCAATACTGAGTGTAGGGCATCAGTAGATGCTGCTACACTGGGGTCCTGGCCGCACATCAATAATAATATTAAGTGTAGGGCATCAGTAGATGCTGCTACACTGGGGTCGCGGCCACCTATCAATACTTAGTGTAGGGCATCAGTAGATGCTGCTACACTGGGGCCCTGGCCGCACATCAATAAATATTAAGTGTAGGGCATCAGTAGACACGGCTACACTGGGGTCCCTGGCCACCTATTAATAATATTAAGTGTAGGGCATCAGTAGACACTGCTACACTGGGGTCCTGGCCACCTATCAATAAAATTAAGTGTAGGGCATCAGTAGACACTGCTACACTGGGGTCTTGGCCACCTATCAATACTGAGTGTAGGGCATCAGTAGATGCTGCTACACTGGGGTCCTGGCCGCATATCAATAATATTAAGTGTAGGGCATCAGTAGATGCTGCTACACTGGGGTCCTGGCCACCTATCAATAACATTAAGTGTAGGGCATCAGTAGACACTGCTACACTGGGGTCTTGGCCGCACATCAATAATAATATTAAGTGTAGGGCATCAGTAGACGCTGCTACACTGGGGTCGTGGCCACCTATCAATACTGAGTGTAGGGCATCAGTAGATGCTGCTACACTGGGGTCCCTGGCCGCACATCAATAATAATATTAAGTGTAGGGCATCAGTAGACGCTGCTACACTGGGGTCCTGGCCACCTATTAATAATATTAAGTGTAGGGCATCAGTAGACACTGCTACACTGGGGTCCTGGCCACACATCAATAATAATATTAAGTGTAGGGCATCAGTAGATGCTGCTACACTGGGGTCGTGGCCACCTATCAATACTGAGTGTAGGGCATCAGTAGATGCTGCTACACTGGGGTCCTGGCCGCACATCAATAATATTAAGTGTAGGGCATCAGTAGATGCTGCTACACTGGGGTCGTGGCCACCTATCAATAACATTAAGTGTAGGGCATCAGTAGACGCTGCTACACTGGGGTCCTGGCCGCACATCAATAATAATATTAAGTGTAGGGCATCAGTAGACGCTGCTACACTGGGGTCGTGGCCACCTATCAATACTGAGTGTAGGGCATCAGTAGATGCTGCTACACTGGGGTCCTGGCCGCACATCAATAATAATATTAAGTGTAGGGCATCAGTAGACGCTGCTACACTGGGGTCCTGGCCGCACATCAATAATAATATTAAGTGTAGGGCATCAGTAGACGCTGCTACACTGGGGCCCTGGCCGCACATCAATAATAATATTAAGTGTAGGGCATCAGTAGACACTGCTACACTGGGGTCTTGGCCACACATCAATAATAATATTAAGTGTAGGGCATCAGTAGACGCTGCTACACTGGGGTCGTGGCCACCTATCAATACTGAGTGTAGGGCATCAGTAGATGCTGCTACACTGGGGTCCTGGCCGCACATCAATAATAATATTAAGTGTAGGGCATCAGTAGATGCTGCTACACTGGGGTCGCGGCCACCTATCAATACTTAGTGTAGGGCATCAGTAGATGCTGCTACACTGGGGCCCTGGCCGCACATCAATAATATTAAGTGTAGGGCATCAGTAGACACTCCTACACTGGGTCCTGGCCACCTATCAATAAAATTAAGTGTAGGGCATCAGTAGACACTGCTACACTGGGGTCTTGGCCACACATCAATAATAATATTAAGTGTAGGGCATCAGTAGACGCTGCTACACTGGGGTCGTGGCCACCTATCAATAAAATTAAGTGTAGGGCATCAGTAGATGCTGCTACACTGGGGTCCTGGCCGCACATCAATAATAATATTAAGTGTAGGGCATCAGTAGATGCTGCTACACTGGGGTCGTGGCCGCACATCAATAATAATATTAAGTGTAGGGCATCAGTAGACGCTGCTACACTGGGGCCCTGGCCGCACATCAATATAATATTAAGTGTAGGGCATCAGTAGACACTGCTACACTGGGGTCTTGGCCACACATCAATAATAATATTAAGTGTAGGGCATCAGTAGACGCTGCTACACTGGGGTCGTGGCCACCTATCAATACTGAGTGTAGGGCATCAGTAGATGCTGCTACACTGGGGTCCTGGCCGCACATCAATAATATTAAGTGTAGGGCATCAGTAGATGCTGCTACACTGGGGTCGCGGCCACCTATCAATTTAGTGTAGGGCATCAGTAGATGCTGCTACACTGGGGCCCTGGCCGCACATCAATAATATTAAGTGTAGGGCATCAGTAGACACTGCTACACTGGGGTCCTGGCCACCTATTAATATTATTAAGTGTAGGGCATCAGTAGACACTGCTACACTGGGGTCCTGGCCACCTATCAATAAAATTAAGTGTAGGGCATCAGTAGACACTGCTACACTGGGGTCTTGGCCACACAAAAATAATATTAAGTGTAGGGCATCAGTAGACGCTGCTACACTGGGGTCGTAGCCACCTATCAATACTGAGTGTAGGGCATCAGTAGATGCTGCTACACTGGGGTCCTGGCCGCACATCAATAATAATATTAAGTGTAGGGCATCAGTAGATGCTGCTACACTGGGGTCGCGGACACCTATCAATACTGAGTGTAGGGCATCAGTAGATGCTGCTACACTGGGGTCCTGGCCGCACATCAATAATATTAAGTGTAGGGCATCAGTAGACACTGCTACACTGGGGTCTTGGCCACACATCAATAATAATATTAAGTGTAGGGCATCAGTAGACGCTGCTACACTGGGGTCGTGGCCACCTATCAATACTGAGTGTAGGGCATCAGTAGATGCTGCTACACTGGGGTCCTGGCCGCACATCAATAATAATATTAAGTGTAGGGCATCAGTAGATGCTGCTACACTGGGGTCGTGGCCGCACATCAATAATAATATTAAGTGTAGGGCATCAGTAGACACTGCTACACTGGGGTCCTGGCCACCTATCAATAAAATTAAGTGTAGGGCATCAGTAGATGCTGCTACACTGGGGCCCTGGCCAACATCAATAATAATATTAAGTGTAGGGCATCAGTAGACGCTGCTACACTGGGGCCCTGGCCGCACATCAATAATAATATTAAGTGTAGGGCATCAGTAGATGCTGCTACACTGGGGTCGCGGCCACCTATCAATACTGAGTGTAGGGCATCAGTAGACGCTGACACTGGGGCCCTGGCCCGACATCAATAATATTAAGTGTAGGGCATCAGTAGACACTGCTACACTGGGGTCGTGGCCACCTATCAATACTGAGTGTAGGGCATCAGTAGATGCTGCTACACTGGGGCCCTGGCCGCACATCCATAATAATATTAAGTGTTAGGGCATCAGTAGACGCTGCTACACTGGGGCCCTGGCCGCACATCAATAATAATATTAAGTGTTGGGCATCAGTAGATGCTGCTACACTGGGGTCGCGGCCACCTATCAATACTGAGTGTAGGGCATCGTAGACGCTGCTACACTGGGCCCTGGCCGCACATCAATAATATTAAGTGTAGGGCATCAGTAGACACTGCTACACTGGGGTCCTGGCCACCTATCAATAAAATTAATTGTAGGGCATCAGTAGACACAGCTACACGGGGTCTTTGCCACACTCATAATAATATTAAGTGTAGGGCATCAGTAGACGCTGCTACACTGGGGTCGTGGCCACCTATCAATACTGAGTGTAGGGCATCAGTAGATGCTGCTACACTGGGGCCCTGGCCGCACATCAATAATAATATTAAGTGTAGGGCATCAGTAGACGCTGCTACACTGGGGTCGTGGCCACCTATCAATACTGAGTGTAGGGCATCAGTAAATGCTGCTACACTGGGGCCCTGGACGCACATCAATAATAATATTAAGTGTAGGGCATCAGTAGACACTGCTACACTGGGGTCTTGACCGCACATCAATAATAATATTAAGTGTAGGGCATCAGTAGACGCTGCTACACTGGGGGCCCTGGCCGCACATCAATAATAATATTAAGTGTAGGGCATCAGTAGACGCTGCTACACTGGGGTCGTGGCCACCTATCAATACTGAGTGTAGGGCATCAGTAGATGCTGCTACACTGGGGCCCCTGGCCGCACATCAATAATAATATTAATTGTAGGGCATCAGTAGACGCTGCTACACTGGGGCCCTGGCCGCACATCAATAATATTAAGTGTAGGGCATCAGTAAACACTGCTACACTGGAGTCATGGCCACCTATCAATAATATTAAGTGTAGGGCATCAGTAGATGCTGCTACACTTGGGTCGCGGCCACCTATCAATACTGAGTGTAGGGCATCAGTAGATGCTGCTACACTGGGGCCGTGGCCACCTATAAATACGGAGTGTAGGGCATCAGTAGACGCTGCTACACTGGGGTCGTGGCCACCTATCAATACTGAGTGTAGGGCATCAGTAGATGCTGCTACACTGGGGTCCTGGCCGCACATCAATAATAATATTAAGTGTAGGGCATCAGTAGACGCTGCTACACTGGGGCCCTGGCCGCACATCAATAATAATATTAAGTGGAGGGCATCAGTAGATGCTGCTACACTGGGGTCGCGGCCACCTATCAATACTGAGTGTAGGGCATCAGTAGATGCTGCTACACTGGGGCCGTGGCCACCTATCAATACTGAGTGTAGGGCATCAGTAGACGCTGCTACACTGGGGTCGTTGCCACCTATCAATACTGAGTGTAGGGCATCAGTAGATGCTGCTACACTGGGGCCCTGGCCGCACATCAATAATAATATTAAGTGTAGGGCATCAGTAGACGCTGCTACACTGGGGCCCAGGCCACACATCAATAATAATATTAAGTGTAGGGCATCAGTAGATGCTGCTACACTGGGGTCGCGGCCACCTATCAATACTGAGTGTAGGGCATCAGTAGACGCTGCTACACTGGGGCCCTGGCCGCACATCAATAATATTAAGTGTAGGGCATCAGTAGACACTGCTACACTGGGGTCGTGGCCACCTATCAATACTGAGTGTAGGGCATCAGTAGATGCTGCTACACTGGGGCCCTGGCCGCACATCCATAATAATATTAAGTGTAGGGCATCAGTAGACGCTGCTACACTGGGGCCCTGGCCGCACATCAATAATAATATTAAGTGTTGGGCATCAGTAGATGCTGCTACACTGGGGTCGCGGCCACCTATCAATACTGAGTGTAGGGCATCAGTAGACGCTGCTACACTGGGGCCCTGGCCGCACATCAATAATATTAAGTGTAGGGCATCAGTAGACACTGCTACACTGGGGTCCTGGCCACCTATTAATAATATTAAGTGTAGGGCATCAGTAGACACTGCTACACTGGGTTCCTGGCCACCTATCAATAAAATTAAGTGTAGGGCATCAGTAGACACTGCTACACTGGGGTCTTTGCCACACATCAATAATAATATTAAGTGTAGGGCATCAGTAGACGCTGCTACACTGGGGTCGTGGCCACCTATCAATACTGAGTGTAGGGCATCAGTAGATGCTGCTACACTGGGTCCTGGCCGCACATCAATAATAATATTAAGTGTAGGGCATCAGTAGATGCTGCTACACTGGGGTCGCGGCCACCTATCAATACTTAGTGTAGGGCATCAGTAGATGCTGCTACACTGGGGCCCTGGCCGCACATTAATAATATTAAGTGTAGGGCATCAGTAGACACGGCTACACTGGGGTCCTGGCCACCTATTAATAATATTAAGTGTAGGGCATCAGTAGACACTGCTACACTGGGGTCCTGGCCACCTATCAATAAAATTAAGTGTAGGGCATCAGTAGACACTGCTACACTGGGGTCGTGGCCACCTATCAATACTGAGTGTAGGGCATCAGTAGATGCTGCTACACTGGGGTCCTGGCCACACATCAATAATAATATTAAGTGTAGGGCATCAGTAGATGCTGCTACACTGGGGTCGTGGCCACCTATCAATAAAATTAAGTGTAGGGCATCAGTAGACACTGCTACACTGGGGTCTTGGCCACACATCAATAATAATATTAAGTGTAGGGCATCAGTAGACGCTGCTACACTGGGGTCGTGGCCACCTATCAATACTGAGTGTAGGGCATCAGTAGATGCTGCTACACTGGGGTCCTGGCCGCACATCAATAATAATATTAAGTGTAGGGCATCAGTAGACACGGCTACACTGGGGTCCTGGCCACCTATTAATAATATTAAGTGTAGGGCATCAGTAGACACTGCTACACTGGGGTCCTGGCCACCTATCAATAAAATTAAGTGTAGGGCATCAGTAGACACTGCTACACTGGGGTCGTGGCCACCTATCAATACTGAGTGTAGGGCATCAGTAGATGCTGCTACACTGGGGTCCTGGCCGCACATCAATAATAATATTAAGTGTAGGGCATCAGTAGATGCTGCTACACTGGGGTCGTGGCCACCTATCAATAAAATTAAGTGTAGGGCATCAGTAGACACTGCTACACTGGGGTCTTGGCCACACATCAATAATAATATTAAGTGTAGGGCATCAGTAGACGCTGCTACACTGGGGTCGCGGCCACCTATCAATACTTAGTGTAGGGCATCAGTAGATGCTGCTACACTGGGGTCCTGGCCGCACATCAATAATAATATTAAGTGTAGGGCATCAGTAGATGCTGCTACACTGGGGTCGTGGCCGCACATCAATAATAATATTAAGTGTAGGGCATCAGTAGACGCTGCTACACTGGGGCCCTGGCCGCACATCAATAATAATATTAAGTGTAGGGCATCAGTAGACACTGCTACACTGGGGTCTTAGCCACACATCAATAATAATATTAAGTGTAGGGCATCAGTAGACGCTGCTACACTGGGGTCGTGGCCACCTATCAATACTGAGTGTAGGGCATCAGTAGATGCTGCTACACTGGGGTCCTGGCCGCACATCAATAATAATATTAAGTGTAGGGCATCAGTAGATGCTGCTACACTGGGGTCGCGGCCACCTATCAATACTTAGTGTAGGGCATCAGTAGATGCTGCTACACTGGGGCCCTGGCCGCACATCAATAATATTAAGTGTAGGGCATCAGTAGACACTCCTACACTGGGGTCCTGGCCACCTATCAATAAAATTAAGTGTAGGGCATCAGTAGACACTGCTACACTGGGGTCTTGGCCACACATCAATAATAATATTAAGTGTAGGGCATCAGTAGACGCTGCTACACTGGGGTCGTGGCCACCTATCAATACTGAGTGTAGGGCATCAATAGATGCTGCTACACTGGGGTCCTGGCCGCACATCAATAATAATATTAAGTGTAGGGCATCAGTAGATGCTGCTACACTGGGGTCGTGGCCGCACATCAATAATAATATTAAGTGTAGGGCATCAGTAGACGCTGCTACACTGGGGCCCTGGCCGCACATCAATAATAATATTAAGTGTAGGGCATCAGTAGACACTGCTACACTGGGGTCTTGGCCACACATCAATAATAATATTAAGTGTAGGGCATCAGTAGACGCTGCTACACTGGGGTCGTGGCCACCTATCAATACTGAGTGTAGGGCATCAGTAGATGCTGCTACACTGGGGTCCTGGCCGCACATCAATAATAATATTAAGTGTAGGGCATCAGTAGATGCTGCTACACTGGGGTCGCGGCCACCTATCAATACTTAGTGTAGGGCATCAGTAGATGCTGCTACACTGGGGCCCTGGCCGCACATCAATAATATTAAGTGTAGGGCATCAGTAGACACTGCTACACTGGGGTCCTGGCCACCTATTAATAATATTAAGTGTAGGGCATCAGTAGACACTGCTACACTGGGGTCCTGGCCACCTATCAATAAAATTAAGTGTAGGGCATCAGTAGACACTGCTACACTGGGGTCTTGGCCACACAATAATAATATTAAGTGTAGGGCATCAGTAGACGCTGCTACACTGGGGTCGTAGCCACCTATCAATACTGAGTGTAGGGGCATCAGTAGATGCTGCTACACTGGGGTCCTGGCCGCACATCAATAATAATATTAAGTGTAGGGCATCAGTAGATGCTGCTACACTGGGGTCGTGGCCACCTATCAATACTGAGTGTAGGGCATCAGTAGATGCTGCTACACTGGGGTCCTGGCCGCACATCAATAATATTAAGTGTAGGGCATCAGTAGACACTGCTACACTGGGGTCTTGGCCACACATCAATAATAATATTAAGTGTAGGGCATCAGTAGACGCTGCTACACTGGGGTCGTGGCCACCTATCAATACTGAGTGTAGGGCATCAGTAGATGCTGCTACACTGGGGTCCTGGCCGCACATCAATAATAATATTAAGTGTAGGGCATCAGTAGATGCTGCTACACTGGGGTCGTGGCCGCACATCAATAATAATATTAAGTGTAGGGCATCAGTAGACACTGCTACACTGGGGTCCTGGCCACCTATCAATAAAATTAAGTGTAGGGCATCAGTAGATGCTGCTACACTGGGGCCCTGGCCACACATCAATAATAATATTAAGTGTAGGGCATCAGTAGACGCTGCTACACTGGGGCCCTGGCCGCACATCAATAATAATATTAAGTGTAGGGCATCAGTAGATGCTGCTACACTGGGGTCGCGGCCACCTATCAATACTGAGTGTAGGGCATCAGTAGACGCTGCTACACTGGGGCCCTGGCCGCACATCAATAATATTAAGTGTAGGGCATCAGTAGACACTGCTACACTGGGGTCGTGGCCACCTATCAATACTGAGTGTAGGGCATCAGTAGATGCTGCTACACTGGGGCCCTGGCCGCACATCCATAATAATATTAAGTGTAGGGCATCAGTAGACGCTGCTACACTGGGGCCCTGGCCGCACATCAATAATAATATTAAGTGTTGGGCATCAGTAGATGCTGCTACACTGGGGTCGCGGCCACCTATCAATACTGAGTGTAGGGCATCAGTAGACGCTGCTACACTGGGGCCCTGGCCGCACATCAATAATATTAAGTGTAGGGCATCAGTAGACACTGCTACACTGGGGTCCTGGCCACCTATTAATAAAATTAAGTGTAGGGCATCAGTAGACACTGCTACACTGGGGTCTTTGCCACACATCAATAATAATATTAAGTGTAGGGCATCAGTAGACGCTGCTACACTGGGGTCGTGGCCACCTATCAATACTGAGTGTAGGGCATCAGTAGATGCTGCTACACTGGGGTCCGGGCCGCACATCAATAATAATATTAAGTGTAGGGCATCAGTAGATGCTGCTACACTGGGGTCGCGGCCACCTATCAATACTTAGTGTAGGGCATCAGTAGATGCTGCTACACTGGGGCCCTGGCCGCACATCAATAATATTAAGTGTAGGGCATCAGTAGACACGGCTACACTGGGGTCCTGGCCACCTATTAATAATATTAAGTGTAGGGCATCAGTAGACACTGCTACACTGGGGTCCTGGCCACCTATCAATAAAATTAAGTGTAGGGCATCAGTAGACACTGCTACACTGGGGTCGTGGCCACCTATCAATACTGAGTGTAGGGCATCAGTAGATGCTGCTACACTGGGGTCCTGGCCACACATCAATAATAATATTAAGTGTAGGGCATCAGTAGATGCTGCTACACTGGGGTCGTGGCCACCTATCAATAAAATTAAGTGTAGGGCATCAGTAGACACTGCTACACTGGGGTCTTGGCCACACATCAATAATAATATTAAGTGTAGGGCATCAGTAGACGCTGCTACACTGGGGTCGTGGCCACCTATCAATACTGAGTGTAGGGCATCAGTAGATGCTGCTACACTGGGGTCCTGGCCGCACATCAATAATAATATTAAGTGTAGGGCATCAGTAGACACGGCTACACTGGGGTCCTGGCCACCTATTAATAATATTAAGTGTAGGGCATCAGTAGACACTGCTACACTGGGTTCCTGGCCACCTATCAATAAAATTAAGTGTAGGGCATCAGTAGACACTGCTACACTGGGGTCGTGGCCACCTATCAATACTGAGTGTAGGGCATCAGTAGATGCTGCTACACTGGGGTCCTGGCCGCACATCAATAATAATATTAAGTGTAGGGCATCAGTAGATGCTGCTACACTGGGGTCGTGGCCACCTATCAATAAAATTAAGTGTAGGGCATCAGTAGACACTGCTACACTGGTGTCTTAGCCACACATCAATAATAATATTAAGTGTAGGGCATCAGTAGACGCTGCTACACTGGGGTCGTGGCCACCTATCAATACTGAGTGTAGGGCATCAGTAGATGCTGCTACACTGGGGTCCTGGCCGCACATCAATAATAATATTAAGTGTAGGGCATCAGTAGATGCTGCTACACTGGGGTCGCGGCCACCTATCAATACTTAGTGTAGGGGCATCAGTAGATGCTGCTACACTGGGGCCCTGGCCGCACATCAATAATATTAAGTGTAGGGCATCAGTAGACACGGCTACACTGGGGTCCTGGCCACCTATCAATAAAATTAAGTGTAGGGCATCAGTAGACACTGCTACACTGGGGTCTTGGCCACACATCAATAATAATATTAAGTGTAGGGCATCAGTAGACGCTGCTACACTGGGGTCGTGGCCACCTATCAATACTGAGTGTAGGGCATCAGTAGATGCTGCTACACTGGGGTCCTGGCCGCACATCAATAATAATATTAAGTGTAGGGCATCAGTAGATGCTGCTACACTGGGGTCGTGGCCGCACATCAATAATAATATTAAGTGTAGGGCATCAGTAGACGCTGCTACACTGGGGCCCTGGCCGCACATCAATAATAATATTAAGTGTAGGGCATCAGTAGACACTGCTACACTGGGGTCTTGGCCACACATCAATAATAATATTAAGTGTAGGGCATCAGTAGACACAGCTACACTGGGGTCGTGGCCACCTATCAATACTGAGTGTAGGGCATCAGTAGATGCTGCTACACTGGGGTCCTGGCCGCACATCAATAATAATATTAAGTGTAGGGCATCAGTAGATGCTGCTACACTGGGGTCGCGGCCACCTATCAATACTTAGTGTAGGGCATCAGTAGATGCTGCTACACTGGGGCCCTGGCCGCACATCAATAATATTAAGTGTAGGGCATCAGTAGACACGGCTACACTGGGGTCCTGGCCACCTATTAATAATATTAAGTGTAGGGCATCAGTAGACACTGCTACACTGGGGTCCTGGCCACCTATTAATAATATTAAGTGTAGGGCATCAGTAGACACTGCTACACTGGGGTCCTGGCCACCTATCAATAAAATTAAGTGTAGGGCATCAGTAGACACTGCTACACTGGGGTCTTGGCCACACAATAATAATATTAAGTGTAGGGCATCAGTAGACGCTGCTACACTGGGGTCGTAGCCACCTATCAATACTGAGTGTAGGGCATCAGTAGATGCTGCTACACTGGGGTCCTGGCCGCACATCAATAATAATATTAAGTGTAGGGCATCAGTAGATGCTGCTACACTGGGGTCGTGGCCACCTATCAATACTGAGTGTAGGGCATCAGTAGATGCTGCTACACTGGGGTCCTGGCCGCACATCAATAATAATATTAAGTGTAGGGCATCAGTAGATGCTGCTACACTGGGGTCGTGGCCGCACATCAATAATAATATTAAGTGTAGGGCATCAGTAGACACTGCTACACTGGGGTCCTGGCCACCTATCAATAAAATTAAGTGTAGGGCATCAGTAGATGCTGCTACACTGGGGCCCTGGCCACACATCAATAATAATATTAAGTGTAGGGCATCAGTAGACGCTGCTACACTGGGGCCCTGGCCGCACATCAATAATATTAAGTGTAGGGCATCAGTAGACACTGCTACACTGGGGTCATGGCCACCTATCAATAATATTAAGTGTAGGGCATCAGTAGACACTGCTACACTGGGGTCGTGGCCACCTATCAATACTGAGTGTAGGGCATCAGTAGATGCTGCTACACTGGGGCCCTGGCAGCACATCAATAATAATATTAAGTGTAGGGCATCAGTAGACGCTGCTACACTGGGGCCCTGGCCGCACATCGTGACCACCTATCAATACTGAGTGTAGGGCATCAGTAGATGCTGCTACACTGGGGCCCTGGCAGCACATCAATAATAATATTAAGTGTAGGGCATCAGTAGACGCTGCTACACTGGGGTCGTGGCCACCTATCAATACTGAGTGTAGGGCATCATAAGATGCTGCTACACTGGGGCCCTGGCCACACATCAATAATAATATTAAGTGTAGGGCATCAGTAGACGCTGCTACACTGGGGTCGCGGACACCTATCAATACTGAGTGTAGGGCATCAGTAGATGCTGCTACACTGGGGCCGTGGCCACCTATCAATACTGAGTGTAGGGCATCAGTAGACGCTGCTACACTGGGGTCGTGGCCACCTATCAATACTGAGTGTAGGGACATCAGTAGATGCTGCTACACTGGGGCCCTGGCCGCACATCAATAATAATATTAAGTGTAGGGCATCAGTAGACGCTGCTACACTGGGGCCCTGGCCGCACATCAATAATAATATTAAGTGTAGGGCATCAGTAGACGCTGCTACACTGGGGCCCTGGCCGCACATCAATAATAATATTAAGTGTAGGGTATCAGTAGATGCTGCTACACTGGGGTCGCGGCCACCTATCAATACTGAGTGTAGGGCATCAGTAGACGCTGCTACACTGGGGCCCTGGCCGCACATCAATAATATTAAGTGTAGGGCATCAGTAGACACTGCTACACTGGGGTCGTGGCCACCTATCAATACTGAGTGTAGGGCATCAGTAGATGCTGCTACACTGGGGTCCTGGCCGCACATCAATAATATTAAGTGTAGGGCATCAGTAGATGCTGCTACACTGGGGCCCTGGCCGCACATCCATAATAATATTAAGTGTAGGGCATCAGTAGACGCTGCTACACTGGGGCCCTGGCCGCACATCAATAATAATATTAAGTGTTGGGCATCAGTAGATGCTGCTACACTGGGGTCGCGGCCACCTTTCAATACTGAGTGTAGGGCATCAGTAGACGCTGCTACACTGGGGCCCTGGCCGCACATCAATAATATTAAGTGTAGGGCATCAGTAGACACTGCTACACTGGGGTCCTGGCCACCTATTAATAATATTAAGTGTAGGGCATCAGTAGATGCTGCTACACTGGGGCCCTGGCCGCACATCAATAATATTAAGAGTAGGGCATCAGTAGACACTGCTACACTGGGGTCATGGCCACCTATCAATAACATTAAGTGTAGGGCATCAGTAGACACTGCTACACTGGGGTCTTGGCCACACATCAATAATAATATAAAGTGTAGGGCATCAGTAGACGCTGCTACACTGGGGCCCTGGCCGCACATCAATAATAATATTAAGTGTAGGGCATCAGTAGATGCTGCTACACTGGGGTCGCGGCCACCTATCAGTACTGAGTGTAGGGCATCAGTAGATGCTGCTACACTGGGGCCGTGGCCACCTATCAATACTGAGTGTAGGGCATCAGTAGACGCTGCTACACTGGGGTCGTTGCCACCTATCAATACTGAGTGTAGGGCATCAGTAGATGCTGCTACACTGGGGCACTGGCCGCACATCAATAATAATATTAAGTGTAGGGCATCAGTAGACGCTGCTACACTGGGGCCCAGGCCGCACATCAATAATAATATTAAGTGTAGGGCATCAGTAGATGCTGCTACACTGGGGTCGCGGCCACCTATCAATACTGAGTGTAGGGCATCAGTAGACGCTGCTACACTGGGGCCCTGGCCGCACATCAATAATATTAAGTGTAGGGCATCAGTAGACACTGCTACACTGGGGGTCGTGGCCACCTATCAATACTGAGTGTAGGGCATCAGTAGATGCTGCTACACTGGGGCCCTGGCCGCACATCCATAATAATATTAAGTGTAGGGCATCAGTAGACGCTGCTACACTGGGGCCCTGGCCGCACATCAATAATAATATTAAGTGTTGGGCATCAGTAGATGCTGCTACACTGCGGTCGCGGCCACCTATCAATACTGAGTGTAGGGCATCAGTAGACGCTGCTACACTGGGGCCCTGGCCGCACATCAATAATATTAAGTGTAGGGCATCAGTAGACACTGCTACACTGGGTCCTGGCCACCTATCAATAATATTAAGTGTAGGGCATCAGTAGACACTGCTACACTGGGGTCCTGGCCACCTATCAATAAAATTAAGTGTAGGGCATCAGTAGACACTGCTACACTGGGGTCCTGGCCACCTATTAATAATATTAAGTGTAGGGCATCAGTAGACACTGCTACACTGGGGTCCTGGCCACCTATCAATAAAATTAAGTGTAGGGCATCAGTAGACACTGCTACACTGGGGTCTTGGCCACACATCAATAATAATATTAAGTGTAGGGCATCAGTAGATGCTGCTACACTGGGGTCGCGGCCACCTATCAATACTTAGTGTAGGGCATCAGTAGATGCTGCTACACTGGGGCCCTGGCCGCACATCAATAATATTAAGTGTAGGGCATCAGTAGACACGGCTACACTGGGGTCCTGGCCACCTATTAATAATATTAAGTGTAGGGCATCAGTAGAAACTGCTACACTGGGGTCCTGGCCACCTATCAATAAAATTAAGTGTAGGGCATCAGTAGACACGGCTACACTGGGGTCCTGGCCACCGATTAATAATATTAAGTGTAGGGCATCAGTAGACACTGCTACACTGGGGTCTTGGCCACACATCAATAATAATATTAAGTGTAGGGCATCAGTAGACGCTGCTACACTGGGGTCGTGGCCACCTATCAATACTGAGTGTAGGGCATCAGTAGACGCTGCTACACTGGGGACCTGGCCGCACATCAATAATAATATTAAGTGTAGGGCATCAGTAGATGCTGCTACACTGGGGTTGTGGCCACCTATCAATACTGAGTGTAGGGCATCAGTAGATGCTGCTACACTGGGGTCCTGGCCGCACATCAATAATAATATTAAGTGTAGGGCATCAGTAGATGCTGCTACACTGGGGCCCTGGGCGCACATCAATAATATTAAGTGTAGGGCATCAGTAGACACTGCTACACTGGGGTCATGGCCACCTATCAATAACATTAAGTGTAGGGCATCAGTAGACACTGCTACACTGGGGTCTTGGCCACACATCAATAATAATATTAAGTGTAGGGCATCAGTAGATGCTGCTACACTGGGGTCGTGGCCACCTATCAATACTGAGTGTAGGGCATCAGTAGATGCTGCTACACTGGGGGTCCTGGCCGCACATCAATAATAATATTAAGTGTAGGGCATCAGTAGATGCTGCTACACTGGGGCCCTGGGCGCACATCAATAATATTAAGTGTAGGGCATCAGTAGACGCTGCTACACTGGGGTCGTAGCCACCTATCAATACTGAGTGTAGGGCATCAGTAGATGCTGCTACACTGGGGTCCTGGCCGCACATCAATAATAATATTAAGTGTAGGGCATCAGTAGATGCTGCTACACTGGGGTCGCGGCCACCTATCAATACTGAGTGTAGGGCATCAGTAGATGCTGCTACACTGGGGCCCTGGCCGCACATCAATAATAATATTAAGTGTAGGGCATCAGTAGAAGCTGCTACACTGGGGCCCTGGCCACACATCAATAATAATATTAAGTGTAGGGCATCAGTAGATGCTGCTACACTGGGGTCGCGGCCACCTATCAATACTGAGTGTAGGGCATCAGTAGATGCTGCAACACTGGGGCCCTAACCGCACATCAATAATAATATTAAGTGTAGGGCATCAGTAGACGCTGCTACACTGGGGCCCTGGCCGCACATCAATAATAATATTAAGTGTAGGGCATCAGTAGACGCTGCTACACTGGGGTCGTGGCCACCTATCAATACTGAGTGTAGGGCATCAGTAAATGCTGCTACACTGGGGCCCCTGGCCGCACATCAATAATAATATTAAGTGTAGGGCATCAGTAGACACTGCTACACTGGGGTCTTGACCGCACATCAATAATAATATTAAGTGTAGGGCATCAGTAGACGCTGCTACACTGGGGCCCTGGCCGCACATCAATAATAATATTAAGTGTAGGGCATCAGTAGACGCTGCTACACTGGGGTCGTGGCCACCTATCAATACTGAGTGTAGGGCATCAGTAGATGCTGCTACACTGGGGCCCTGGCCGCACATCAATAATAATATTAATTGTAGGGCATCAGTAGACGCTGCTACACTGGGGCCCTGGCCGCACATCAATAATATTAAGTGTAGGGCATCAGTAAACACTGCTACACTGGGGTCATGGCCACCTATCAATAATATTAAGTGTAGGGCATCAGTAGACACTGCTACACTGGGGTCGTGGCCAACTATCAATACTGAGTGTAGGGCATCAGTAGATGCTGCTACACTGGGGCCCTGGCAGCACATCAATAATAATATTAAGTGTAGGGCATCAGTAGACGCTGCTACACTGGGGTCGTGGCCACCTATTAATACTGAGTGTAGGGCATCATAAGATGCTGCTACACTGGGGCCCTGGCCGCACATCAATAATAATATTAAGTGTAGGGCATCAGTAGATGCTGCTACACTTGGGTCGCGGCCACCTATCAATACTGAGTGTAGGGCATCAGTAGATGCTGCTACACTGGGGCCGTGGCCACCTATAAATACGGAGTGTAGGGCATCAGTAGACGCTGCTACACTGGGGTCATGGCCACCTATCAATACTGAGTGTAGGGCATCAGTAGATGCTGCTACACTGGGGTCCTGGCCGCACATCAATAATAATATTAAGTGTAGGGCATCAGTAGACGCTGCTACACTGGGGCCCTGGCCGCACATCAATAATAATATTAAGTGTAGGGCATCAGTAGATGCTGCTACACTGGGGTCGCGGCCACCTATCAATACTGAGTGTAGGGCATCAGTAGATGCTGCTACACTGGGGCCGTGGCCACCTATCAATACTGAGTGTAGGGCATCAGTAGACGCTGCTACACTGGGGCCCTGGCCGCACATCAATAATATTAAGTGTAGGGCATCAGTAGACACTGCTACACTGGGGTCGCGGCCACCTATCAATACTGAGTGTAGGGCATCAGTAGACGCTGCTACACTGGGGCCCTGGCCGCACATCAATAATATTAAGTGTAGGGCATCAGTAGACACTGCTACACTGGGGTCGTGGCCACCTATCAATACTGAGTGTAGGGCATCAGTAGATGCTGCTACACTGGGGCCCTGGCCGCACATCCATTATAATATTAAGTGTAGGGCATCAGTAGACGCTGCTACACTGGGGCCCTGGCCGCACATCAATAATAATATTAAGTGTTGGGCATCAGTAGATGCTGCTACACTGGGGTCGCGGCCACCTATCAATACTGAGTGTAGGGCATCAGTAGACGCTGCTACACTGGGGCCCTGGCCGCACATCAATAATATTAAGTGTAGGGCATCAGTAGACACGGCTACACTGGGGTCCTGGCCACCTATTAATAATATTAAGTGTAGGGCATCAGTAGACACTGCTACACTGGGGTCCTGGCCACCTATCAATAAAATTAAGTGTAGGGCATCAGTAGACACTGCTACACTGGGGTCTTGGCCACACATCAATAATAATATTAAGTGTAGGGCATCAGTAGACGCTGCTACACTGGGGTCGTGGCCACCTATCAATAATGAGTGTAGGGCATCAGTAGATGCTGCTACACTGGGGTCCTGGCCGCACATCAATAATAATATTAAGTGTAGGGCATCGGTAGATGCTGCTACACTGGGGTCGTGGCCACCTATCAATACTGAGTGTAGGGCATCAGTAGACGCTGCTACACTGGGGCCCTGGCCGCACATCAATAATATTAAGTGTAGGGCATCAGTAGACACTGCTACACTGGGGTCCTGGCCACCTATTAATAATATTAAGTGTAGGGCATCAGTAGACACTGCTACACTGGGGTCCTGGCCACCTATCAATAAAATTAAGTGTAGGGCATCAGTAGACACTGCTACACTGGGGTCTTGGCCACACATCAATAATAATATTAAGTGTAGGGCATCAGTAGACGCTGCTACACTGGGGTCGTGGCCACCTATCAATACTGAGTGTAGGGCATCAGTAGATGCTGCTACACTGGGGCCCTGGCCGCACATCCATAATAATATTAAGTGTAGGGCATCAGTAGATGCTGCTACACTGGGGTCCTGGCCGCACATCAATAATAATATTAAGTGTAGGGCATCAGTAGATGCTGCTACACTGGGGTCGTGGCCACCTATCAATACTGAGTGTAGGGCATCAGTAGACGCTGCTACACTGGGGCCCTGGCCGCACATCAATAATATTAAGTGTAGGGCATCAGTAGACACTGCTACACTGGGGTCCTGGCCACCTATTAATAATATTAAGTGTAGGGCATCAGTAGACACTGCTACACTGGGGTCATGGCCACCTATCAATAACATTAAGTGTAGGGCATCAGTAGACACTGCTACACTGGGGTCTTGGCCACACATCAATAATAATATTAAGTGTAGGGCATCAGTAGACGCTGCTACACTGGGGCCCTGGCCGCACATCAATAATAATATTAAGTGTAGGGCATCAGTAGATGCTGCTACACTGGGGTCGCGGCCACCTATCAATACTGAGTGTAGGGCATCAGTAGATGCTGCTACACTGGGGCCGTGGCCACCTATCAATACTGAGTGTAGGGCATCAGTAGACGCTGCTACACTGGGGTCGTTGCCACCTATCAATACTGAGTGTAGGGCATCAGTAGACGCTGCTACACTGGGGTCGTTGCCACCTATCAATACTGAGTGTAGGGCATCAGTAGATGCTGCTACACTGGGGCCCTGGCCGCACATCAATAATAATATTAAGTGTAGGGCATCAGTAGACGCTGCTACACTGGGGCCCAGGCCGCACATCAATAATATTAAGTGTAGGGCATCAGTAGACACTGCTACACTGGGGTCGTGGCCACCTATCAATACTGAGTGTAGGGCATCAGTAGATGCTGCTACACTGGGGCCCTGGCCGCACATCCATAATAATATTAAGTGTAGGGCATCAGTAGACGCTGCTACACTGGGGCCCTGGCCGCACATCAATAATAATATTAAGTGTTGGGCATCAGTAGATGCTGCTACACTGGGGTCGCGGCCACCTATCAATACTGAGTGTAGGGCATCAGTAGATGCTGCTACACTGGGGTCCTGGCCACCTATTAATAATATTAAGTGTAGGGCATCAGTAGACACTGCTACACTGGGGTCTTGGCCACACATCAATAATAATATTAAGTGTAGGGCATCAGTAGACGCTGCTACACTGGGGTCGTGGCCACCTATCAATACTGAGTGTAGGGCATCAGTAGATGCTGCTACACTGGGGCCCTGGCAGCACATCAATAATAATATTAAGTGTAGGGCATCAGTAGACGCTGCTACACTGGGGCCCTGGCTGCACATCAATAATATTAAGTGTAGGGCATCAGTAGACACTGCTACACTGGGGTCCTGGCCACCTATCAATATAATTAAGTGTAGGGCATCAGTAGACACTGCTACACTGGGGTCTTGGCCACACATCAATAATAATATTAAGTGTAGGGCATCAGTAAACGCTGCTACACTGGGGTCGTGGCCACCTATCAATACAGAGTGTAGGGCATCAGTAGATGCTGCTACACTGGGGCCCTGGCCGCACATCAATAATAATATTAAGTGTAGGGCATCAGTAGACGCTGCTACACTGAGGCCCTGGCCGCACATCAATAATAATATTAAGTGTAGGGCATCAGTAGACGCTGCTACACTGGGGTCCTGGACACCTATCAATAACATTAAGTGTAGGGCATCAGTAGACACTGCTACACTGGGGTCTTGGCCACACATCAATAATAATATTAAGTGTAGGGCATCAGTAGACACTGCTACACTGGGGTCCTGGCCACCTATCAATAAAATTAAGTGTAGGGCATCAGTAGACACTGCTACACTGGGGTCTTGACCGCACATAAATAATAATAATATTAAGTGTAGGGCATCAGTAGACGCTGCTACACTGGGGCCCTGGCCGCACATCAATAATATTATTAAGTGTTGGGCATCAGTAGATGCTGCTACACTGGGGTCGCGGCCACCTGTCAATACTGAGTGTAGGGCATCAGTAGACGCTGCTACACTGGGGCCCTGGCCGCACATCAATAATATTAAGTGTAGGGCATCAGTAGACACTGCTACACTGGGGTCCTGGCCACCTATCAATAATATTAAGTGTAGGGCATCAGTAGACACTGCTACACTGGGGTCCTGGCCACCTATCAATAAAATTAAGTGTAGGGCATCAGTAGACACTGCTACACTGGGGTCGTGGCCACACATCAATAATAATATTAAGTGTAGGGCATCAGTAGATGCTGCTACACTGGGGTCGTGGCCACCTATCAATACTGAGTGTAGGGCATCAGTAGATGCTGCTACACTGGGGCCCTGGCCGCACATCAATAATAATATTAAGTGTAGGGCATCAGTAGACACTGCTACACTGGGGTCTTGGCCACACATCAATAATTATATTAATTAAGTGTAGGGCATCAGTAGACGCTGCTACACTGGGGTCGTGGCCACCTATCAATACTGAGTGTAGGGCATCAGTAGATGCTGCTACACTGGGGCCCTGGCCGCACATCAATAATAATATTAAGTGTACGGCATCAGTAGACACTGCTACACTGGGGTCCTGGCCACCTATCAATAATATTAAGTGTAGGGCATCAGTAGACACTGCTACACTGGGGCCCTGGCCGCACATCAATAATAATATTAAGTGTAGGGCATCAGTAGATGCTGCTACACTGGGGTCGCGGCCACCTATCAATACTGAGTGTAGGGCATCAGTTGACGCTGCAACACTAGGGCCCTGGCCGCACATCAATAATATTAAGTGTAGGGCATCAGTAGACACTGCTACACTGGGGTCCTGGCCACCAATCAATAATATTAAGTGTAGGGCATCAGTAGACACTGCTACACTGGGGTCCTGGCCACCTATCAATAATATTAAGTGTAGGGCATCAGTAGACACTGCTACACTGGGGTCTTGGCCACACATCAATAATAATATTAAGTGTAGGGCATCAGTAGACGCTGCTACACTGGGGTCGTGGCCACCTATCAATAATATTAATTGTAGGGCATCAGTAGACACTGCTACACTGGGGTCTTGGCCGCACATCAATAATAATATTAAGTGTAGGGCATCAGTAGATGCTGCTACACTGGGGTCGTGGCCACCTATCAATACTGAGTGTAGGGCATCAGTAGACATTGCTACACTGGGGTCTTGGCCACACAATAATAATATTAAGTGTAGGGCATCAGTAGATGCTGATACACTATTGTCATGGCAACATATTACTACAGAGCATCAGTAAACGCTGCTACACTGGGGCTCATGGCAGACACACAGTTATACCCCATTTAACGCTATATCTTAGCGCTGATTAGCTATATCAGGTTTTTTTCCTGTAAGTCCCGCTTAGTACTAAACCTTGCAATAATGCGTTGAGCGCCAAACCCCATTTAGCTTTTTAAATCTCTGCTCATTGTTTTCAGATTCCCCAATTCTCTGAGCGCTATGGAAATACCCCCTTTGGTGCTCTTTACATATAGCTGCCTGCTGTGGAGTTCTAAATTATGTCTAAGTTACTTAACTTTCAAGCTCAATTACCAACAATACAGAATTTCAAATAACCAGGTGCATATATTTGTTTAGTTTCCATTTCCACAATAGCTGGGACCTTTCCTGTTATACTTTAAATATAAAGTATATGCATTGAAAGGTGTAGCAATGTTGAGAAGGAAGCCTACATATGCTGAGAACTGAAATATAGATCAATGTATGCAGAATAGTTTGTTTTTATGGTGGTTTAGAAGATAACTGAATTAGATATTAACAAAATGCAAATTAATGTAAACTATGTTTCAAAGCATGCAAAAAGCTATAGTGCTGCATTTGTTCCAACGCAGCTGTTGGCACAGCTTCAATATGTACATACATGTAGTAGTTAAAAAGGGAGCAAACTTTCAGTCCCCAATTAAAGAGCTTACCAACTATCAAGTTGGCAGAAATTTTTTAACAAATGGGCACAGTTTTCCTACTTTCCCGTATCGGTTCTTAAACTTTTGGACTTTGGGACCAGCTGGTTATCTTACAATGCTCATGAAGACCGATTTTGAGATCCAGAACATATTTATCAGGGCAATTGATACTGCCTGTGACAATAAATTAAATTTTCGTTAAATTATGCACTGATCTTAATAGAGCACATTTTAACCCCAAATTAAGTTCTTCAATAACTGATGCAGTCAAAGAGGGTGGAACTATAGAATAAAAAGTTCAAGGGCGCACATAAGAGATGAAAAAATTGTACAATGCTTATTTGAGCTGTGATAAAAGTATTAAGATGGATATACATAAATGAATGAAGTGAAATACTTTGCTGATAAAAAGTGTATTGTCTATTTCTTTTTCAGATATGATTTAGGAAGACGGGACAGAAAAACCTTTAACAGTAGGAACATTATGTGGTTTATAAATGGTTTGTAAAAACAGACAGTAGTGTACACTAGTGTTCTCTGGCACCAAGTTATTGGGGCCTATTGGTGACTACAGGTGTAATCACACTGATGGGGTAGTTAACAGTTGCTACAATTTGCCCAGATGTTGGTAAAAAGAATGTTCAGTTGATTAATAAAGGAATTCCATCAGTGGTAGAGGATCAATGAGTACGTTTTAGAGCACTATACAAATTAAATGGGGGTCAGGATTGCAGTATGTTTAAAAAATAGAGTGAGTAAAAGCAAAATATGGTTTAGTTCAAGGAAATATAAATCTGATATGCCACAAATAGAGTAATTGCAAAAATAATTCTAAAGCTTAAGTACCTATCACATTATCTGTGCAAGAGATGTGCTATGCCACTGTCTAATATGACACTGAAAACATATAGTAGATATTAAAATATACTTGATTTTTAATACATTTTCCTATTTGTACTAGCTTTTAAAGTTTTGTTCTGAAAAACATGTCACAAGGAAAAGACTGGATTTTCACAAGAAATAAGGAAGCTGTAGATTGTAGTTTCATAACAAAATATATGGGGGAAACAATTTATAGAAGTGCAAATAAGATCTGCAGAAGTCATTGTATTTACTAACAGATTACAATGCCAAACAAGTGACTGGCAGAGGTGTTAACTTGTACCAGGACAATGCAAATAGAGCAAGGTAGAGAATTCATTTACTTTAAACTTTAACACAAGGATGTAGGTTTAATGGACCCTAAACAGTTATTTTTAAGCTGAATGTAGCCAAGATTAGTAAATTAAAGCTATATTTGTCTCCCCTCAGTACTTAAAAGGACCACTGTATTGCATTTACAAGTAAAGTTCATGTTGCTTTCCTGTGTGTATGCTATTAAAACAGTATACAGTTAAAGTAAAAGGTAACATTTTATTAGCTGCATGTTTTTTCCTACCTGTGGCGCTGTCTGGGTGCTGGTGTATTATGGAGCATGGAAGCCGGCTGGGCTTATGTCACTGGCCCTGCATTATGACATAAGTGGCTCTGCTCCTGCTGCAGACAGAGGCGATAGCTCTATGGAATCCCCTTTGTCCAGGACACTCCATGAGGGCTTGTACCAAATAAAGTTAACCTCTTAACGATCCATCATATACTCCATCAGCGATCCTGTATTGCCTACTAGCCACACAGTATTGTTCCATGAATGGTAAGATTGTCATATATAGACCACACTGTTGGGAGTTGACTTCATGGTGCCCCATAGCTCTCTCCCATGTCCAATATTTGAATTTAACATCAGTTAATCAGCTACAGAAGCATTTCTGTTTGGGGTATAAGGGTGTGTGAAAAATCAAGTTGATGCTTTCTTTGGAACACATATAAAGGTTTGATTCATTGAGCAAAGTGCTTGTTTGAATATATTTTTTACACATTCCAAGTGAGGGTATATTGAATATACATTTAGATAAGAGACCCAGTGAGTAGGAATAGTTCCTTTATCTGTTTAAGCCCCATCAGAAGACTATGTCAAAAAAAGAACTTCTCAAGCCTTTGTTCTACCTGATGATTTACACTCACAGAAACCCACACAGGGACAGTATTTCTTAGTGACTGTTTAATTCACTACCAAAATACCTTTAAGCTTGTGAATGCATGTGAACTTGAAGATATTGAATGAAGTAGTGCCTCAAATGCTACTGTAGTCTGTTATCTCTTAATGATTGTGCACAATCAAGAATGCTTAAAGGCATACCTATGTTTCCTGGATTGTGAATGCATCTGATCAAGGATAATTAGTAGTGCACGAAAACATTTTTGAATACAAAAATAAACATTATAAAGCTCACTCTGCAAACTTGAGATTTAGAAAACAAGCAGCAACTATTATCAGTTAACACCACTGAAAATCCCTGCTAAAATGAGCACAACATTCATAACTTGTTATGGCCAATCCCAGGCAGCCAATACATTTTAATACAATGTAAAAATCAGTGATGGCAGTTTGTGCAGAACGGAATCGTGGGATGTGTAGTCTCCCTGTAGAAGAAAGTAGGAGTCTGATACTGATCTGCAGTGCTGCTGTTGGCTTGAGGGTTAGTAAAGGGATAAAACATGTAGCCAAATAGTGTTTTATTGGTAGGTACCAGGTGCCTTTGTAAGCAGCTCTGGTGTATGGAAAACAAGTTTTATATTTAAATAAAATAAATCTGTATATGTATAGAAAAACTCAATGTAATGTGTGTTTCTGATATAAGGAGCATGTGTTAAGATTAGAAAGAGGCAAACACATGGAAACTTCAATATACCTTTAACTGAATCCTCCCCACTAAATATTATGCACTCCCATTAAAATCAATTCAGATGAGACTTTTCAACCACCCGTAAATAGCAGGCAAAAAAAAAAGTTAAATCTAACTAAAAAAAAACATGTCAGCAGAAGTAGTAACCCGAACAATATATATACCTTCTATAGAAAAATATAAAATGTATCACACATTCTGAAATAATCTAACTTTTAAACTGTATGATGCACCTGTATATTTGCAAATATAGCTTTCTTTAGTTAAATTTCTTGGGTGTTTTTCACTAGTACTATAGATGAGCCATTTCAGTTTCTATGTATTGAGTGATGACATTTATGATTGGATAATTAACATGCACTGCATAAAATGCTAACAGACTATTCATATACATGATGGTTTAACTAGAGTTGTATATTACATGGGCAGATTGTAGTTTTTCTGTGCACATACACATGACTCAATATATTAAAATACAAATATTTCTGACTTAATTTGACATGATTTATATAGGGATGCAGTAACTGATGTGGTAAACACAATTAGTATTTTTTGCTGTGTCCTCGTGGCTAGTTCCTCTAGCAACAAAGGGGCAGTGGTTGGAGACTCTGGTTTGAAGATATTTGGAGTTCTTGTCTGGGGGGTCTGCTGGATCTTGCTCACATGAAATTTATAACTTGTACCACACTGCTGCTTTGTGGAGCATGCTAAGGGAGGCTTGCACTGCAATCCTATAGGTCAATAGGTTTGCATCCAATTCAAATTAGGTTAATAGCCAATACATACTATACATTAAGGACTGTTCTGTAAAGTATAGAGCTGAAAGTGTAGTATACAAAATAATATTGATTGCTTCTGCTAAATGACCTTTTTATAAAACCACAACTTGTAGTTGGTTAAACCATGCAAAAATGATAACCGTGCAAAAATCATTCTGAACAGGAACAGACATTCATAACGATACAGAAAATTCAGGTCCGGTTTAGAGAGGTATTTTTTCTAAAAGTTGTCTAAAGGAAAGTTGTGTTGTATGATCGCATATAGCCAGCATACAAAAAGATTCTTACCTCTACCAGCACAAACTGGGCTAACATGCAGAAGAAATATAGCAACTGTTGAGTTAACACGGCTCCTACATAGAAAAAAAAAAACACAAATATTTGTGTTAAGTTGTGCTGTGCATATCAATAGAGCTCTAAAAAAACTAAAATTACATACATAGTTATAATAAATTTGGTTCTTGGCTAAATAAATCTGAATTACACTGTTTTGCCTATGTGTGCTAAAGAGAACCTGAAAATCTGACATTAGATATTACACATACTGTAGTGTAAAGTGACAGCAGAGGTTTTAAATAAGGATTTAATGATAGTTTATTATTAAAGATTTAACAAATGAACCATATTTTAAAAAAATGCATTTCCCTACGACAAATATGCAATTTTTAACTGTCAGTTCTAATAAAACCATTAAGGACAGTGTGAGATTACTTGATAACAGAAAGATCATCACATAATAGTTGTCAAACTGCGAGTCGTCACACTTTGCGAGCTAACAAAGCAAGCTTGCAAGAACTGCGTCCCTCGGTTCTGGCTGCAAATGCGGACCCTGGCATAGCGAGGGGCAACATTTGCGAAGGTGGAGGCTTCAACGTTGGCTGCTATGAGCAGAAGGCTCATTTCAGGCCGCAAATGCGGGGCTCGAAATGAACACCGAAGGTCCTCACAGTAGAAAAAGATTTACATTGCGCGTCAAACAGCATTGACATGACTTAAAATGTTATTGCCCCGTCATTTTTGATGGGCTAGTCGCTAGTTACTAATAATTGTCAATTACCCCCAGGACCCTAAATCCACCTTTGGATCTATCATGTTGTGTATGTGCAAGGAAAATCGCCAGCACTGACTGTATGCCTGATCCTCAGTAAGTAATATATCTAATCTGCATATTAATTGCTTTGAGTATGCGGGTTTGATAAATCTGAGCATGCTCGCCTTTGGTTTCTTTAGATGGTTTCCACTGATGACAAGATTCAGATTTATTTTCTATCAGCAAGTTTTGGTTATCTTTCCATTAGCATCTTAACGAATGGATCACAAAGTTTGACAGTTAAAAATTGCCATTTAGTGTTACTTTAAGCTTTTTACATCTTGCACCTATAATTCTATAAATGAGTGCATGAGAATAAATTATTTTTCTTATTTCCTGCTTCATCACTGATCTAATTTTCATTTAAAGGACACATTTGCACAAATTGCTGACATTGAATAAAAAAGTACATATCTAATTAAATATAATTACAAATCATTGTTTAAAAAGTTTGACAATAGACAACGGAGCACGAAAGTTGGGTATTTAAGCACATTAAATAAAAACATCTTCCCACTTTCCTAATGAATTTATCTCTTATCTATCTCATAGTGAGGTTCAGGTGACAAAAAAACAACATCAATTTGGTATATGAAAGAATAATCACAAGTCACTTAAGACTACGCAATTTCCAAGTGGGCATGTTCTTGTTTATCACTCACACTAGAGATAATAGTTTGGAAATCGCAAAATCCTGTTCATGTAATTTAAGCTTAAAATGCCCAACTCAATTATTTAACACTTCACATGTTTTCTAATAACAAGTTGCAATTTGTGTTCAATAACTGGGCTTTTGCCGTGTCACTTCATATACAGGCAGCAAGAAAGCAGACTAGGGCCCTCATTCAAATGCGATTTAGCCAATTCAATAGTGCTCTAAATAAGCACATAACATATTTTTTTTAAATAAGTTTTTAGTTAGTGAAAACCTTGTTTTTGGATAGATTTTTACTTACTAAAAACTTACTTAAAAAAATATGTTATGTGCTTATTTAGACCCCTATCCAATTGGCGAAATTGCAATTGAATGAGGGCCTAGATGTTTCTTGCTCACCAAAATGTGTTCAAAATATCCAAGGTCAAAGGTTGGGTCCTGGCAATGAAATCTTTGAAAGTGTTAAATACTAAAAAGGACCCAATTATATTACAAATTACATATTTGCTCTAAATAAGAATATTTGTGGTTGGTTAAATACCTCAAATATCATTCTGAAGGAATTCATTTCTCAAGATCCTCACTGCTGGCTCTTTCCGTTTGCTGGTGGCCATTGGCCACTAGGTAGCATGGCCAAGATTTTAGTAAATGTCCTAGTTTTAGCGTTGGTGTGCGAGGCCTAAGGGATGGACCTGCATATTCGAGGCCTAAGGGATGGACCTGCATATTCGAGGCCTAAGGGATGGACCTGCATATTCGAGGCCTAAGGGATGGACCTGCATATTCGAGGCCTAAGGGATGGACCTGCATATTCGAGGCCTAAGGGATGGACCTGCATATTCGAGGCCTAAGGGATGGACCTGCATATTCGAGGCCTAAGGGATGGACCTGCATATTCGAGGCGTAAGGGATGGACCTGCATATTCGAGGCGTAAGGGATGGACCTGCATATTCGAGGCGTAAGGATGGACCTGCATATTCGAGGCGTAAGGGATGGACCTGCATATTCGAGGCGTAAGGGATGGACCTGCATATTCGAGGCGTAAGGGATGGACCTGCATATTCGAGGCGTAAGGGATGGACCTGCATATTCGAGGCGTAAGGGATGGATCTTTATATTCGAGGTGTAAGGGATGGATCTTTATATTCGAGGTGTAAGGATGGACCTGTATATTCGAGGTGTGAGGTGTAGGGATGGACCTGCATATTCGAGGTGTAGGGATGGACCTGTATATTCGAGGTGTAGGGATGGACCTGTATATTCGAGGTGTAGGGATGGACCTGTATATTCGAGGTGTAGGGATGGACCTGTATATCCGAGGTGTAGGGATGGACCTGTATATCAGAGGCGTAGGGATGGACCTGTACATCAGAGGCGTAGGGATGGACCTGTATATTAGAAGCGTAGGGATGGACCTGTATATTAGACCTGAGCACATCAGCACTGTGTATACAATAAAGCAGACACCAAGCTGGTGATAGGATTTTTATATACAATAAACATGCCTTCGGGGAGAGATGAGAGAATAAAATGGAGAGAACTAATGGGGGGAATGTATTTTCATACATTTCTTGTTGGTGTAAATCTAATTATCTAACAGTACTCTAATGCTAGCAAATTGACTAAAACCTCAGCTGCAACACCCAGTGGCTGGTGGACAGCAAACTACAAAGATCCTTTCAGAGATTGACCAGAATACCTATTTCCTTTGTATTCATCCCTTATATGTAGTATTTTATTTATAGTCCCACAAGCACATATGATTATTTCTTCTAGTTTTCATTAGCGTACATAATATATTTATAATGTCATACTTTATCACATTAGCAATATTCTGATCTAATCACAAGGTATTAAACATAACATAGAAATAGTTCTATAGCAGAGCAAATGTCACCACATAACAGAACAGAAGCAGCATCTTACCAGTAACACATCCAGGATTTTATTTATTTTTATTTATATATCTATCTATCTATCTATCTATATATATATATATATATATACATATACATATACATATATACACACACACATTTATATATATATATATATATATATATATATATATATATATATATATATATATATATATATATATACACATACATATATTAGAAGCAGATCGGTCACATTATAATCCAATAATAAGGACTAGGACATGGTGCAATTAGTAGATCCTCTTACTTTCTAGTTGCATTATTTGTGTGGAATGATTCTAGACAGTCGCCATCAGCCTATTCTACTTCTCAGAAAAAATACACGAGCCCCCTATTTATAAACCTGTATCATACAATGTTCTGATTGGGCCATTTTCCCGCCAAAAGTATTCGAATCCGCACAGGTGTGGATGGTCCTTTGTCATCGGGCCAGATATATGAGATGACAGACGGAATTCAGCAGCACCACCGCATTACAATCACTAGGTGGTGCTGCAGGGCAGCTGAGGAGATTATGCGATATGAACGGGGAGAGAAAGTGACACGAATGGGGAGAGATGAGAGAATAAAATGGAGAGAACTAATGGGGGGGGGAATGTATTTTCAGAATCATACATTTCTTGTTGGTGTAAATCTAATTATCTGACAGTACCCTAATGCTAGCAAATTGACTAAACCCTCAGCTGCAACACCCAGTGGCTGGTGGGCAGCAAACAAGACCCTTTCAGGGATTTTTCAGCATAACTATTGCCTTTGTATTTAACCCTTATATGTAGTATTTTATTTATGGTCCCATGAGAACATATGAGTATTACTACTAGTTTTTATGGTAGATAATATATTAGATAATGTCATACTTTATCACATTAGCAATATTCTGATCTAACCACAAGGAATGAAACCTAAACCATAGAAATAGTCTTATAACAGAGCAAATAGCATAGCAGAAGCAGCATTTTACCAGTAACACATCCAGGATTATATATATTATAAGCGGTAATACTAACTGTAATGCCCCACACACACTAACCACATAACTAGTGACGGATCTATATCACCTAAACTGTCACATTATAATCCAATAAGGACTAGAACATGGTGTAATTGTATTAGTAATTAGCAGATCGTCTTACTTTCAAGTTGCATTATTTGTATGGAATGATTCTAGACAGCCGCCATGGGCTTGTTCTGCTTCCCTCTCCTTGTGGAAAATACCCGAGCCCCCTATTTATAGACCTGTATCATATACAGCGTTCTGATTTGCCCGTCTTCCCGCCAAAAATATCCGAATCCGCACAGGTGTGGATGCTCTGACGTCATCGGCCCAGATACAAGAGATGCCAGACTGAATTCAGCAGCAGCACCACCGCATTATAATCACTAGGTGGTGCTGCAGGGCAGTTTCATGAGATTATCAGATATGAACGGGGAGAGAAAATGACACGAATGGGGAGAGATGAGAGAATAAAATGGAGATAACTAGTGGGGAGAATGTATTTTCAGAATCATACATTTCTTGTTGGTGTAAATCTAATTATCTGACAGTACCCTATTGCTAGCAAATTGACTAAAACCTCAGCTGCAACACCCAGTGGCCGGTGGGCAGCAAACACGAAAGATTCTTTCAGGGATTCTTCAGAATAATTATTGCCTTTGTATTCATCCCTTATATGTAGTATTTTATTTATAGTCCAACGAGCACATACGATTATTTCTTCTAGTTTTCATTAGTGTACATAATATATTTATAATGTCATACTTTATCACATTAGCAATATTCTGATCTAATCACAAGGTATTAAACATAACATAGAAATAGTTCTATAGCAGAGCAAATGTCACCACAGAACAGAAGCAGCATCTTACCTTACCAGTAACACATCCAGAATTACACACACATTATATATATATATATATATATTATATATATATATATATATATATATATATATATATATATATATATATATATTATATGTACACACATTTTTATATATATATATATATATACATATATTAGAAGCAGATCTATATCATAAACGGTCACATTATAATCCAATAATAAGGACTAGGACATGGTGTAATTAGTAGATCCTCTTACTTTATAGTTGCATTATTTGTGTGGAATAATTCTAGACAGTCGCCATCAGGTTATTCTACTTCCGTCTTAGAAAAAATACACGAGCCCCCTATTTATAAACCTGTATCATACAACGTTCTGATTGGGCCGTTTTCCCGCCAAAAGTATTCGAATCCGCACAGGTGTGGATGGTCCTTTGTCAACGGCCCAGATATAAGAGATGACAGACTGAATTCAGCAGCACCACCGCATTACAATCACTAGGTGGTGCTGCAGGGCAGCTGAGGAGATTATCCGATATGAACGGGGAGAGAAAGTGACACGAATAGGGAGAGATAAGAGAATAAAATGGAGAGAACTAATGGGGGAGAATGTATTTTCAGAATCATACATTTCTTGTTGGTGTAAATCTAATTATCTGACAGTACCCTAATGCTAGCAAATTGACTAAACCCTCAGCTGCAACAGTGGCTGGTGGACAGCAAACAAGAAAGATCCTTTCAGGGATTGTTCAGAATAACTATTGCCTTTGTATTCATTCCTTATATGTAGTATTTTATTTATAGTCCCACGAGCACATATGATTATTTCTTCTAGTTTTCATGGTACATAATATATTTATAATGTCATACTTTATCACATTAGCAATATTCTGATCTAACCACAAGGTATTAAACATAAAACATAGAAATAGTCTTATAACAGAGCAAATGTCACCACAGAACAGAAGCAGCATCTTACCAGTAACACATCCAGAATTTTATATATATTATAAGCGGTAATACTAACTAATGCCCCACACACACTAACCACATCACTAGTGACGGATCTATATCACCTAAACTGTGTAATTGTATTAGTAATTAGCAGATCCTCTTACTTTCTCTTTGCATTATCTGTATAGAATGATTCTAGACAGCCGCCATGGGCTTGTTCTGCTTCCCTCTCCTCAGACAAATACCGAGCACCTTGGCCCAGGTCCCCTATTTATAGACCTGAATCATACAGAACGTTCTGATTGGTCCGTCTTCCCGCTAAAAGTATTCGAATCCGCACAGGTGTGGATGCTCGGACGTCATCTGCCCACATACAAGAGATTACAGATTGAATTTAGCAGCACTACCGCATTATAATCACTAGGTGGTGCTGTAGGGCAGCTTGAGGAGATTATCGGATATGAACTGGGAGAGAATGACACGGATGGAGAGAGAATAGAGAGAAAAAATAGTTAAGAGAACTAAAGAGGAGAATGTATTTTCAGACTCATACATTTCTTGGTGTAAATCTAATTCTGACAGTACCCTAATGCTAGCAAATTGACTAAACGCTCAGCTGCAACACCTAGTGGCCGTTAGTTAGCAAACCGGAAAGATCGTTTCAAAGATTGTTCATGAAAACTATTGCCTTTGTATTTAACCCTTATATGTAGTATTTTATTTATGGTCCCATGAGAACATATGAGTATTACTACTAGTTTTTATGGTACATAATATATTAGATACTGTCATACTTTATCACATTAGCAATATCCTGATCTAACCACAAGGTATTAAACATAAAACACATAGAAATAGTCCTATAGCAGAGCAAATGTCACCACAACAGAAGCAGCATCTTACCAGTAACATACCCAGGATTTTATTTATATATATATATATTAGAAGCAGTAATACCAACTGTAATTATTATCCTTTATTTATAACGCGCCAACATATTCCGCAGCGCCCACACACAATAACCACAGCACTAGTGGCAGATCTATATCACCTAAACTGTCACATAATCAAATAATAAAGACTAGGACATGGTGTAATTAGTAGGCCCTCTTACTTTCTAGTTGCATTATTTGTGTGGAATGATTCTAGACAGCCGCCATCAGCTTATTCTACTTCCCTCAGCAAAAATACCCGAGCCCTCAATTAATAAACCTGTATCATACAACGTTCTGATTGGTCGCATTTCCCGCCAAAATTATTCGAATCCACACAGGTGTGGATGCTCTGACGTCATCTGCCCAGATATGAGAGATGCCAGACTGAATTCAGCAGCACCATCGCATTACAATCACTAGGTGGTGTTGCAGGGCAGCTGAGGAGATTATCAGATATGAACAGGGAGGGAGAAAAAAAGGAGAATTACTTAAATAGAGAGAATGACACTAGTGGAGAGAAAGAATAGAGAGACAAAATAATGAAGAGAACTAATAGGGAGAATATTTTCAGAATCATACATTTCTTGTTGGTGTAAATCTATCTGACAGTACCCTAATGCTAGCAAATTGACTAAACCCTCAGCTGCAACACCCAGTGGCTGGTGGACAGCAAACAAGAAAGATCCTTTCAGGGATTGTTCAGAATAACTATTGCCTTTGTATTCATCCCTTATATGTAGTATTTTATTTATAGTCCCACGAGCACATATGATTATTTCTTCTAGTTTTCATGGTACATAATATATTTATAATGTCATACTTTATCACATTAGCAATATTCTGATCTAATCACAAGGTATTAAACATAACATAGAAATAGTTCTATAGCAGAGCAAATGTCACCACATAACAGAAGAAGCATCTTACCAGTAATACATCCAGGATTTTATATATATTAGAAGCGGTAATACTAACTAATGCCCCACACACACACTAACCACATCACTAGTGACGGATCTATATCACCTAAAATGTTACTTTATAATCCAGCAATAAGGACTAGAACATGGTGTAATTTTATTAGTAATTAGCAGATCCTCTTACTTTCTCTTTGCATTATCTGTATAGAATGATTCTAGACAGCCGCCATGGGCTTCTTCTACTTCCCTCTCCTCAGACAAATACCGAGCACCTTGGCCCAGGTCCCCTATTTATAGACCTGAATCATACAGAACGTTCTGATTGGTCCGTTTTCCCGCTAAAAGTATTCGAATCCGCACAGGTGTGGATGCTCGGACGTCATCTGCCCACATACAAGAGATTACAGATTGAATTTAGCAGCACTACCGCATTATAATCACTAGGTGGTGCTGCAGGGCAGTTTGAGGAGACTATCAGATATTAACGGGGAGAGAAAATAGAATTACTTGAATAGAGAGAATGAAATGAATGGGGAGAACTGATATAGAGAATTAATAGAGATAACTAATTGGAAGAACGAATTGAGTAAATAAATGGTGAGAATGAATGGAGAGAACGAAATGAATGGGGAGAATGTATGGAGAGACTGAATGAGGATAAATAAATGTATTGAATGAATGGAGAGAATGGGGAGAATGAAATGAATGGAGAGAATGAATGGGGAGAATGAATGGAGAGAATGAAATGAATGGAGAGAATGAATGGGGAGAATGAAATGGATTTTCTGAATGTCGAGAATGATTGGGGAGAATTAAATGAATGGAAATAATTAATGAGGAGAATGAATGTAGAGAATTAAATTAATGGAGAGAATGAATGGGGGGAATTAAATAAATGGGGAGAATGAAATGAATTGAGATAAATAATGAGAGTGAATAGAGAGAATTAAATGAATGGGGAGAATTAATTGAGAGAATGAATGGAGAGAAGAGGAAAAAAGTAGTGAGTGAAAGTACTGTAAATAAATGCACTATCACATAGAAAGTTGTGAGCAATACAGGTTGTTGCTAACGCTTGCAGGCTCATGTAGCAAGCCCGCAGCAACTGCGGCCCTCGCAAAGCACTTGCACTGGTCGAGATGAGCGCCATAGACGCTCATCCCTACGACCCTGCACAACTTAGTATTCAGGGTTGAAGGGAAGGCGCTCACTGCGCTGGTTTCCCTATGACCCCGTACAACTTAGGCAGGGAGCGCCGAAGGCACTTACTGCGCTGGTGGAGATGAGCGCCGTAGGCACTCATCCCTACAACTCCTCACGACTTAGGCAGTGAGCGGGATCGAAGGGAAGGCGCTCACTGTGCTGGTAAAGATGAGCGCCATAGGCGCTCATCCCTATGACCCCGTACAACTTAGGCAGGGAGCACCGAAGGCACTCACTGCGCTGGTGGAGATGAGCGCAATAGGCACTCATCCCTACGACTCCACACGATTTAGGCGTGAGCAGCTGAGGAGATTATCAGATATGAACGGGGAGAGAAAGTGACACGAATGGGGAAAGATGAGGGAATAAAATGGAGAGGAATGTATTTTCAGAATCATACATTTCTTGGTGTAAATCTAATTATCTGACAGTACCCTAATGCTAGCAAGTTGACTAAACCCTCAGCTGCAACAGTGGCTGGTGGGCAGCAAACAAGATCCTTTCAGGGATTTTTCAGCATAACTATTGCCTTTGTATTTATCCCTTATATGTAGTATTTTATTTATGGTCCCATGAGAACTTATGAGTATTACTATTAGTTTACATGGTACATAATATATTAGATAATGTCATACGTTATCACATTAGCAATATCCTGATCTAACCACAAGGTATTACACATAACATAGATATAGTCTTATAGCAGAGCAAATGTCACCACATAACAGAAGCAGCATCTTACCAGTAACATACCCAGGATTTTTAATTTATATATATATATATATATATATATATATATATATATATATATATATATATATATATATATTAGAAGCGGTAATACCAACTGTAATTATTATCCTTTATTTATAACGCGCCAACATATTCCGCAGCGCCCACACACAATAACCACAGCACTAGTGGCAGATCTATATCACCTAAACTGTCACATAATCAAATAATAAAGACTAGGACATGGTGTAATTAGTAGGCCCTCTTACTTTCTAGTTGCATTATTTGTGTGGAATGATTCTAGACAGCCGCCATCAGCTTATTCTACTTCCCTCAGCAAAAATACCCGAGCCCCCTATTTATAAACCTGTATCATACAACGTTCTGATTGGGCGCATTTCCCGCCAAAATTATTCGAATCCACACAGGTGTGGATGCTCTGACGTCATCTGCCCAGATATGAGAGATGCCAGACTGAATTCAGCAGCACCATCGCATTACAATCACTAGGTGGTGCTGCAGGGCATCTGAGGAGATTATCAGATATGAACAGGGAGAAAAAAAGGAGAATTACTTAAATAGAGAGAATGACACTAGTGGAGAGAAAGAATAGAGAGACAAAATAATGAAGAGAACTAATAGGGAGAACATTTTCAGAATCATACATTTCTTGTTGGTGTAAATCTAATTATCTGACAGTACCCTAATGCTAGCAAATTGACTAAACCCTCAGCTGCAACACCCAGTGGCTGGTGGACAGCAAACAAGAAAGATCCTTTCAGGGATTGTTCAGAATAACTATTGCCTTTGTATTCATCCCTTATATGTAGTATTTTATTTATAGTCCCACGAGCACATATGATTATTTCTTCTAGTTTTCATGGTACATAATATATTTATAATATCATACTTTATCACATTAGCAATATTCTGATCTAACCACAAGGCATTAAACATAAAACATAGAAAGTCTTATAACAGAGCAAATGTCACCACAGAACAGAAGCAGTATCTTACCAGTAACACATCCAGGATTTTATATATATTAGAAGCGGTAATACTAACTAATGCCCCACACACACACTAACCACATCACTAGTGACGGATCTATATCACCTAAACTGTAACATTATAATCCAGTAATAAGGACTAGAACATGGTGTTTTTTATTAGTAATTAGCAGATCCTCTTACTTTCTCTTTGCATTATCTGTATAGAATTATTCTAGATAGCCGCCATGGGCTTCTTCTGCTTCCCTCTCCTCAGACAAATACCGAGCACCTTGGCCCAGGTCCCCTATTTATAGACCTGAATCATACAGAACGTTCTGATTGGTCCGTTTTCCCGCTAAAAGTATTCGAATCCGCATAGGTGTGGATGCTCGGACGTCATCTGCCCACATACAAGAGATTACAGATTGAATTTAGCAGCACTACCGCATTATCATCACTAGGTGGTGCTGCAGGGTAGTTTGAGGAGATTATCAGATATGAACGGGGAGAGAAAATAGAGAGAATTACTTGAATAGAGAGAATGAAATGAATGGGGAGAACTGATATAGAGAATTAATAGAGAGAACTAATTGGAAGAACGAATGGAGTAAATAAATGGGGAGAATGAATGGAGAGAACGAAATGAATGGGGAGAAAGTATGGAGAGACTGAATGAGGATAAATAAATGTATTGAATGAATGGAGAGAATGAATGTGGAGAATGAAATGAATGGAGATAATTCACGAGGAGAATGAATGGAGAGGATGAAATGAATGGGGAGACTGAATGGGGAGAAATAAATGGATTTTCTGAATGTCGAGAATGATTGGGGAGAATTAAATGAATGGAAATAATTAATGAGGAGAATGAATGTAGAGAATTAAATTAATGGAGAGAATAAATGGGGAGAATGAAATGAATTGAGATAAATAATGAGAGTGAATAGAGAGAATTAAATGAATGGGGAGAATTCATGGGGAGAATTAATTGAGAGAATGAATGGAGAGAAGAGGAAAAAAGTAGTGAGTGAAAGTACTGTAAATAAATGCACTATTTCATAGAAAGTTGTGAGCAATACAGGTTGTTGCTAACGCTTGCAGGCTCATGTAGCAAGCCCGCAGCAACTGCGGCCCTCGCAAAGCACTTGCACTGGTCAAGATGAGTGCCATAGAAGCTCATCCCTACGACCCCGCACAACTTAGTAAGCAGGGTTGAAGGGAAGGCTCTCACTGCGCTGGTTTCCCTATGACCCCGTACAACTTAGGCAGGGAGCGCCGAAGGCACTTACTGCGCTGGTGGAGATGAGCGCCGTAGGCACTCATCCCTACAACTACTCACGACTTAGGCAGTGAGCGGGATCGAAGGGAAGGCGCTCACTGTGCTGGTAAAGATGAGCACCATAGGCGCTCATCCCTATGACCCCGTACAACTTAGGCAGGGAGCACCGAAGGCACTCACTGTGCTGGTGGAGATGAGCGCCATAGGCACTCATCCCTATGACTCCGCACGACTTAGGCAGTGAGCGGGGTCGTAGGGAAGGCGCTCACTGCGCTGGTGGAGATGAGCTCCATAGGCCAGAGGCGCTCATCCCTACAACACGCGGAACTACACATCAACACAAAACTCAATTACACAAGTCAGAATGCAAGACCAGTAGCAGTTTGAAAAAACTCCCATGAAAAAATTAGGGCCTGTAACACTTCCAAAAGGAAAGCGAGACTTACACAAAAAAATACGACCAGCAGCACTTAGAAAAAAATGCAAATACAAGGTCCAAAAAATACGAACTTAACGGCCGAACAAAGCACATTAAAAAGCAACAACACCACCAAAATTAACAAAAATACAAAAAAAAAAAAAAAACACTCACAGCACAGGGGTCAGCCACGATGTCTGTGAGTTAGGGTCGACAATTGAACCACAATTTGCTGAGTTTTCACACACGAAAATCGCCTAAGCGACCAAAAAAAAAAAACAAGGCTACACGACCAATAAACACGCAAAATCCCGCTACACACATAAGACCATACAGGGTATAAAATACACTATTAGGGAGGACGCTAAATGCTCCACAACCACCTAACACATAAACAATCACCGCCATTTTACAACAATAACTTGCAACTAATAACATAACGAACCCAAAATGCAGAAAAACACACCTAAACAAATGCTTTGCGCTCGCGCACGCCGCCTAATTATCCCACACAAGCTACACAATGAATACACACGCAAAAAAACACCACACACATAAGAATTTTACACAAGCCCATACAAGGGATAAATTACACTATTAGGGAGGATGCTAAATGCTCCACACCCGCCTAACACATACACAATCGCCGCCATTTTACAGCACTAACTGCACACTAATAACATTACCATTTCAAAATGCGGAACTATACAGCTAAACAAACGGTTTCCCCTCGCGCACGCAGCCTATTTATACTAGACACTTGCCACATTGCTGACACTTACACCTCAGCTCAGCAACAGTGCAAACCGACCTTGTATTCTGCAGGAACATCAAAAAAGATTGTTAGCTCTTCAGGTTATTCATTGCTGCTCAGCGCAAGGCTCGCAATGAGCGCCGAAAGTACTCAGATTACCAAAAGACTTACTTTGTGTGGCAAACAGCATTAACTGCCTTACAATTTTATTGCCGTCATTTTTTGATGGGCCATTTTTCCCCCTCTCCCCCTGTGTACTTTATAGGTCTGTGTTACTGTTTTGCGCCAAGTCTTAGTGCTTAGGGCTCGTATTTACATCCTTTATCCTCTTTTATGTCCTTCGGCCTTGTTTTCGTCTTGTTTACATTTTTTCGTCCGCCATTTTTTTTCTCAATTCTGCGATTTTTGATCGGGAAAAGATGCAAAATATGCCTCAATTAACTTGAAACTACAGTCACAGGCTCCCTGGCTCTCCCCCTGTGCTGTGTGTGAAAGTTAATTTGGGTTATATTTGTGTTTTTTTTCCCGGTATTTCCAGTTCCGTGGTCTGGCTGTTAAATTTGTATTTTTGCGAGACCCACAGTCCATCTACATGATAAGTAGTATGGGCCGTAGTTTTGCGTCTGTCCCGCGTGCTGTCGGGATGAACGCCTTTGACGCTCATTGCCTAAGTCCCACATGTCGTGGGGATGAGCGCCTGTGGCGCTCATTGCCGGGCAGCGTACGCAATTTAACATAGCATTACAAACAACTTTTGCCAAGCCCGCAATTACGACAACTATATATGGCAGTAACACTTAATGCAAGCCAGAAACGCTTAACCAAAGTCAGTAACACTTAACCCAAGCCAGTAACATTTAACCCAAGCCAGTAACATATAACCCAAGCCAGTAACACTTAACCCAAGCCAGTAACATTTAACCCAAGCCAGTAACATATAACCCAAGCCAGTAACACTTAACCCAAGCCAGTAACATTTAACCCAAGCCAGTAACACTTTACCCAAGCCAGTAACATTTAACCAAAGTCAGTAACACTCTTTGCGAGATCCCTAAACTACACGGAGGGGAGCATTGCCATGGCTTCAAATTTTATTGCCGTCATTTTTCACGGGCAAATTGCTAGTATTATTATAGTTCCTTCAAGAGTACGGAGTCTATGCCATCATATATGTTTCTTTATACTGTTAGGAATACTTTGTATTCCCAACTTCAGTTTGTATTTTGGAAAAGTAAGGTGTATTCACTTTGTAACAAGATTTTAGATAAATATTCATGTAACAAGTTATACTTTATAGAAAGATTGTTTCCACTTTATAACAAGTTCTTTAATACATTTAAAAGTTTCAATTTGTGACAAGTTGTGTTTCTTATTGTTGATTCTTCTCTGTTTTTTTCTCTGTTAAAGGTATATGAAAGTGAGCTGGGTTATTAATGCATCTGATACAGGAGAATTTATAGTGTCTGAAAAAAGTTTTTTGCATGAAAAAATTCCAAAGTAAACAGTTAAACCGTTAGCCTGAAGTTTGCCGAATTTCTTGTTTTTGCAGTTTTCTCTCAATGTTGACCCCCCTGAAATTCCCAGTGAAAATTTGCATATTTATGCAATGTTTTTTTTTAGCCTGAGGATTGTGCAGTTATGCTCAGTTATCAACTGAAGTCTGCCCTACTGGGGAAAGTCACATGATGTCAGACACTTTCCTTTCCTTTATGTCCCTTCATTCACTGATTGTTTTAGCTAAATCCCAGGTGATACTCCCCCAGCCCCAGAGAATTGCCCCAAAGCTCCAGAGAATTGCTCTGTGACCTCCCCCAGCCCCAGTGAATTGCCCCCAGCCCCAGAGACTTGCCCCACGGCACCAGAGAATTGCTGTGACCTCCCCCAACCCCTGAGAATTGCCCGCCAGCCCCAGAGAATTGTCTCATGACCTCCCCCAGCCTCAGAAAATTGCCCCCCCCGGCCCCAGAGAAGAGCCCCTGACCTCCCCCAACCACAGTGAATTGACCCTCAGCCCCAGAGAATTTCCCCCAACCCCAGATAATTGCCCCACAGCCCCATAGAATTACCAATGACCTCCCCCAGCCCCAAAGATTTATCCCTCAGCCCCAGAGAATTGCCCCACAGCCCCAGAGAATTGCCTTGTGATCTCCCCCAGCCCCAGAAAATTGCCCCCAACCACAATGAATTGCCCCCAGCCCCAGAGAATTGCCCTGACCCCAGAGAATTGCCCCCCCCCAGCCCCAGAGAATTGCTCCCATACACAGTGAATTGCCTCTCAGCCCCAGAGAATTGCCCCCAACCCCAGATAATTGCCCCACAGCCCCATATAATTACCAATGAACTCCCCCGCCCCAGAGATTTATCCCTCAGCCCCAGAGAATTGCCCCACAGCCCCAGAGAATTGCCACATGACCACCCCAACCCAGAGAATTGGCCACCAGCCCCAGAGAATTGCCTCCCAACCCCAGATAATTTCCCCACAGACCAAGAGAATTGCCCCACAGCCCAAGAGAATTGCCCTGTGCTCTCCCCCAGCCCCAGATAATTGCCCCTAACCCCAGTGAATTGCCCCGCACCCCATAGAATTGCCCCCCAACCCCAGATAATTGCCCCACAGCCCCAGATAATTCCCTGTGACCTCCCCCAGCCCCAGTATATTGCCCTAGAGAATTGCCCTATGACCTCCACCAACCTCAGAGAATTGCACCCCAGCCCCAGTGAATTGCCCCATGACCACCCCGAGCTTCAGTGAATTGTCCCATCACCTCCCCCAGCCCCAGTATTAGGGCTAAGGACTTAGGGTTTGGGTAAGGGTAAATAGTTAGGGTAAGGGGTTAGGGTATGGGGGTAGACAGACACAGACACATGCACTCACACAGACACTTGCACAGACATGAACTCACACACAGACACTCACTCACAGACATGCATTCATTCACACACACACACACATACAGACACTCACACAGACACTTACTCACACAGACACGCACTCACACACAGAAACACAATCACACAGACATGCATTCACACGGACACGCACTCCCACAGACACTCACAGACATGCATTCACTCACACAGACACTCACTCACACATAGACTCGCACTCACACAGACATGCACTCACACTGACATGCACTCACACATAGACATGCACTCACACAGACACACACTCACGCAGACACGCACTCACACAGAAACGCATTCACTCACAGACATGCATTCACTCACACAGACACTCACTTACTCACACACAGGCACTCAAACAGACACTCGCACAGACATACACTCACACTTAGACACTCACTCAGACATGCATTCATTCACACACACACACAGACACTCACACAGACACTAACTCACACAGACATGCATTCACACAGACACGCACTCACACAGACACTCACTCACAGACATGCATTCACTCACTCACACAAAGACACGCACTCACACAGACACGCACTCACACAGACATGCACTCACACATAGACACGCACTCACACAGACATACGGACATGCACTCACGCAGACACGCACTCACACAAAAACGCATTCACACAGAAACGCATTCACTCACACAAACACTCACTCATACACAAAGCCACTCACTCACGCACACAGACACTCACTCATAGACATGCATTTACACACACTCAGACACTCACACACACTCACTCATACTCAGACACTCATAGACATGCATTCATACACACTACTATCCCCTGCTCCTCTGTATCTCTCCCCCGCTCCTCCAACTCCCTCCTCCTCCGCTCCTCCATCTCCCTCCTCCACTGTCTAAAAGAGGCTAATCAGACCTTTAGATCAAACCAACTTAGGGACTCATTCTCAGATTAGCACCTCTACTCTTTTTGCTTATATATATTATACAGTCTCACAGTCTCATTTGAGATTGAATTAAAAAAAACACATTTTAAGAGGCCAAAAAAAACTCTTAATTTTAAAGGGGCAGATTTTAACGGTCTAAGGGCAGCACTGAACATAAATGGACAACATTTAAATACTTAATAAATATACATACACATCGGCATATACCATGTGGGAATAAAAGTAAAAGGAGTAAATCACATCCAATGTGCCTTAAAAAAATTTTATAGATCAAGATAAGGAGTAAAAAACAGGCATTTAAAATATACAAACAAGAGGGGACAGAGACTGCTTTACTGGAGTACAAGGAAATCAACAAGGCTTGCAAAAGCGAGACTGGCTAAAATTGAAAATTAAAAATGAATTCCAAAAGAGAGTGAGACTAACCCTAAAATATTTTTTAAGTATATTAATGGAAAGAAGTCTAGGAAGGAAGCTATAGGAACATTACAATGTGGCACAGGCCGTCTGATAATTAGGGACCAGGAAAAGGCAGATGAGCTAAATAGGTTCTTTACTTCGGTTTACACAAGGGAGGTACCAGTGGCTGGGACACTGCAACATAATGGGGCTACACTACCTTTGCCGAATAATTGGTTAATGCAGGAAGTAATCCAAAAGAGGTTGAAAAAAATAAATGTTAATAAAGCCCCAGGTCCTGATGGAATACATCCAAGGGTACTGAGGGAACTGGGTTCTGTAATAGTCTATTATTAAATCCCTTTTAAATATTATAGATACCCCTCTTGCTTTAGATATTATAAATAGTGGATTTTTGCATGAACTGGATCCCCAATAAAGCTCCCCAAGACTCTATTTTATAATTGTGTAGCAACAAACTAAAGAAAAAACTTTATTAATTAAAAAAACATTATAGTGACATTAAAAAGATATACGATATTTGTATATCTAATAGAGCAGGCGGAGGAGGAGGGAGACGGAGGAGCGGAGGAGGAGGGAGTTGGAGGAGCGGGGGAGGAGCACCACTTCATAAAATGGACATGGGCAACAAAACTAATAAGGGGAATGGAGAGGCTAAGTTATGATGAAAGACTAACCAAATTAAACTTATTTTCTCCAGAAAAAAAGGCGTCTAAGAGAAGATATGATTACCTTATATAAATACATCCAAGGTCAGTATAAAGATTTGTCAAGGGACAAAAGTTGTACATTAAGTTGTTTATGGGTCTTAACTTCTCAGTCCAAAATATAATAATAATGTATATCTAGGCAGTTATTTGCTGAACTCCACATAAGTTATATTGGTTTACGAGGATAAGAGTCTTTTGATGTTGACCTTCATTATTCTTACTAGCGACTTACCCGTCAAAAAATGACGGCAATGAGATGTGTATGTTTGTAAATTTGTTTAGTTAGTAATATACGTATTTGAGACTTGTAAGCTTTTAGTTATGTCAAAATAAGTACAATTCTTATATTAAACATGTTTATTTTTGGAACATTTTCTTTTCTTGTTGAGTAACTGTTAAAGAGTTTTGTAGTAAAAGTGTTAACATTTGAATGTAAGAACAGTTGAACTTTAGATTAATCAGTATTGTAAACTTGAGGTAATGGTTTTTTAACATGGAACTTGTAGCTCAAGAACTGTTAACTTAAATATACATTGAATCCAGAGGAAGGCAAACAGTATAAAACCCTCTTTGAAACGTAGCCAATTGTATCAAAGCGGGGAAAAAAATGAATTTCTTCCTGACCCCATTAACTGGCGATCGGATTAGTCCGTGGATTAATGTTTAACATGAAATACAACATTTACATTGTGCCTGAAAACCTGATTGTGCTCTTAACATGAACTTTGTAATATGTCTAAGTAAGGAACTTTAAAGTATTTTTTTGTGAAACTTGAACTTTCTTATCTGTCTAAGTAAGAAACTTTAAGTATTTTTTCTCAAACTTGTAACGTTATAAACAGTAACATAGTTAATTAACATTTGAACATAATTTTTTCAAATAATGCAAGGCAAATGTTTTGTGGGGCTAATCCTGAATAAACAGCACTTCCATAAATTATGACTGAATGATTTATTTATTAGTAGTTTTCAATGGTTGACCTTTGTTTGTTGGTGTAGTAATTGTTTAAAATGGCACATAGATGTTTTGCCATTATATGGAGTTTAATATGGAAATATTGGTGGTGTAAAACTAATTTCTGTGGCGTAATAATGATTTTTTTCAAAGAAACGGACAGTTGTCTGTATTTCTTCTGCATTTTGTGTGGTTATATTGTGCTTGAGTTTATTTTTGAGTTTTGTTTTAAATTGGTTTGGCATGGCTTTTGTTTGTTTGATTGAAAGTTACAGTACTTCATAGTAGACAAGTTTTTTGGTAAAAATGCATCCATCCTCTAATAAATCACCTTGACTTTCATTGTTTTCAATGTAAACTTTAATAGCCTGTGGATTTTTGCAGCGTGATAAGGCAACGTACAATTGGCCATGTGCAAATACTGGTTGTTCTAAGAAAATACCCACAGATTTGAAAGTTTGTCCTTCTGATTTATTAATGGTCATGGCAAATGCCATAATGATGGGAAATTGTCTTCTTCACTTGGTGCTAAATCTATACTTGGTATGAAAACTCTCTCTCCTTTATGGGTCCCAGTTAAAATTTCAGCATCTATGAAATGGTCCTTTAATTGTTGAACAATTAATCTTGTCCCATTGCATAGGCCTTTTTTGGGGTTCATATTTCACAGTAACATGACAATTGCACCTTTCTTTAGCTGTAAAATATGTGGTGGCATTCCAGAAGGAGTTAATAAGTTTATGAATTCAGTGGAAAAGTTTGCCTGACTTTCTTTGTCATCAGCATGTACAGAATCAGCACTGTGATAATTTCTTTGGGGTGCATTCATTTTTTTAAATATTTCATTATTGAGGATCAATGCATCCTTATTTTTGCATGTTAGTATGACTCGGTTGGCAAGTTCAGAATAGTCCTGGTTATTTATTGTACTTTCGAATATAGCCGAAATAAGATCTTGTTCACAAATCATATGAGGTGAGATGTGCACAGTGTCGTCAGGTAAATTTTGTATTTTTTCTGTTTTTCCTTCTCCAATTTTAATAAGCCAATCATTTAAATCATTTTGGCCTTCTGATCTCATTTTTTGTTGTAATTGAAGATGGGTAAAATGTTTCCATTGTGTACTTGACTTTATACAGGTTTCGATAATGTTGGTTCGATTTCCATGTACAACAACAGGTAATGTTTGTCTAAAATCGCCACCTAACAACATTACCTTTCCACCAAATGGAAAAGTATTATCCATGACTTCACGAAACAAACGGTCAATACATTGGAGGGCATAACATGACATCATTGTAGCCTCATCTATTATAATTAATTTACTTTTTGTTTGTTTTTTTGCTTGTAATGATGTCATGCGAATATCTGACACTGATGTTTCTAAAATAGGCACTGGCAGTTTAAATCCACTATGCACAGTTCTTCCACCTTCTAACAAAAGTGCAGCAATTCCAGTGGTGGCAAATGCAAGTGCTATTTGACCTTGTGCTCATACAAAACTCATTAATAAATTATATAGATAGGTTTTTCCTGATCCGCCAGGTCCATCAAGATAGAAATAATGTGCATTTTTTATGGCTTTAAATGCTTGCAATTATAATGTATTTAAAGTTGCAAGTTTTTTTTGTGTCCTTTCTGCTTGTAGTTGAATGTCATAGTCTTCAAAGTTTATGTCATCTATAAGACCTGTATCAGGCAGATTAAAACTTGCACAACTTAATCCATGAGTTAAAAATACTTCTTGGATTTCCATTAATGCTTTTAAGTGCGCAATGGGTTCATTGTATCGTTGCATAAAGTCTTCAGCCATATTACTTTTACATGTGTCCCACAAAGCTAATGCATTTGGAGCATTTGAGAAGATACAAATGAATGCAAATTGTTCCCTCATCTGCCGTGGCATTTGACATAGTGCTGCTTCTTCTAGACATCTTTCCCATTCTGTATCATCAGCTAGTAAGTTTCTATGTCTGGCTGTTAAATGAAAGGATTCATATACTATGTCATTAACAGTTCTTAAGTGTTCAAAACTTTGTGCACCAGCAACATTTAAAAGTAGTAGTCGTAAGCAGAAACATTCAAGATCTCTTGGACTGACCATGTAAATTCTTGGTATTATTTTATTTCCTCTGCTTTTTCTTGGTCTCCATAATCCATTAACGAAAACATAATCATATGGAATTTCAATATATAAGAATTGTGTTGCCTGTGAATCTGTAGAATTTAATTGAAACCATGCAGTTAGTGTAGTGTGACGATGCTCACTTTGTGCCAATGCATTAGTTTCATTTCCAGCATGGAAATACACTAAATGTCTTTGTGGCAAATGTACTACTAATCTATATATTGCATGTGATCTATCGTGCATTTCAAATTTTAAAAGCCACCACATAGCTTCTGGCGCACTGACATAGCGAGCATCTACATGAGATGCAAGTTCATCATGTACTAACTCAGTGCTTTCGGTATTGTCTGCACTTTTGACGACTACAGTAGCTCCATCATAGCCTTTGTAAAAAAATGTATAGACATATTTAATGGATTTGGTGGAAGTGCAGGCTTCTACATTAATGTGTGCATTATACTTCATAAGTAAATGTGGATTGTATGGTACCACATATCTATTGTCGATGTTTTTGCCACGAATAATGGCACTATCTTCCTCTCTTCTTCTATATAATGGATAGCCATAACAATTGGCATAAGTTTTGTCTCTATAATCTTTTGGAAATTCTTTTGTACATTTATTATTTCCCATACATGTTGATTGTGGATTAAGATCTCCACAGGGTCCATGAATCATCCGATGAGTTACAATCTCATATAGTCTACCATATAGTTCTGGATCATGTAGTTCAGCAACAATGACTGAATCCACTTTCTCACCAGTATCTAACTTATCTTTTTCTTGAAGGATTATCAGAAGATGTGCATGTGAAAGTCCTCTTTTTTAAATTCAATTGTATAAACATAAGCAAGACATTTGCCAAATAAGTGAGTTATAGTGATGTCACGTATTAATTCATTTAATTTAATTTTGAAAACTCTGGCTACTAAATCTGGTCTATCGGAAGTACTTTGGGCAAGAAGTAAATTTTGTGTAATTTCTGGTCATTGGGGATTACGTGTAAATGTAATAAATAAATCGGGTTTTCCAAATTTGGTGACAATAGCCATGGCATTATTGTATCTTTCTCGCATATTGCGAGGAGATCCCTGCAAAGAAGATGGTAAAATGATGGCTTTGCCAACTGTCATATCTCTGCTTGTAGCAACCTCAGTGACATAATCCATTAATCCACAATACTGTTCTACACGTAGTTTATATTGTTGATATTTTATGAAGTTTAAATTATTGGCCTCTTTGCAAATAGGAATCAATAATCCATTGTTGTGTTAATTTTCCACCACATAAAATTGGATTGAATGTATTTTGAATGGCAATTTGAGCTATTTTTTGTTTAATAAGCAACACTCCCAAACAATTAATTTAATATGGTATGTTATGCAATGGCCAAGTCAATCACCTGATCTGAATCCGATTGAGCATGCATTTCACTTGCTGAAGACAAAACTGAAGGGAAAATGCCCCAAGAACAAGCAGGAACTGAAGACAGTTGCAATAGAGGTCTGGCAGAGCATCACCAGGGATGAAACCCAGAGTCTGGTGATGTCTATGCGTTCCAGACATCAGGCTGTAATTGACTGCAAAGGATTTGCAACCAAGTATTAAAAAGTGAAAGTTTGTTTTATGACTGTTAATCTGTCCCATTACTTTTGGTCCCTTAAAAAGTGGGAGGCACATATACAAACTGTTGTAATTCCTACACCGTTCACCTGATTTAGATGTAAATACCCTCAAATTAAAGCTGAAAGTCTGCAGTTAAAGCACATGTTGTTTGTTTCATTTCAAATCCATTGTGGTGGTGTATAGAGCCAAAAAGATTAGAATTATGTCGATGTCCCAATATTTATGGACCTGACTGTACTTCTTTGATTAGTTTGAGTTAAGATTAGCTTGTTGTAGGGCCTATACACATATATGTGCATTTCACATGTCACTATACATGAATGACGTCTTGGTTGGGAATGTTTGACATTTTTATATTTTTTAAAGTTTTTTTGGGGCGTCTTTCTTAATAAATTAACTATATTATAGCTTACCTCTCAGTTGAAATTTGCATATTGTGAAGTTGTAAATTGGGAAGTAATTATCTTCTGAAGTAACGGCAGCAGTGAACTATCCAGTAACACTGTTCATCACCTGAGGAGAAATGTAGAATTTTCTAGAAAGTAGGCAGTATTTATAAACTTTTAGGTGCTTGAAACCGTTAGAACGCAATATGCATGCGCTATTTGCGTTCCAGCATTAAATTTGCGTTCCAGCCGTCATTTTGCGGCTAATAGTTGTGTGTTTCATGTAAAATGGTGGGTAATAGCAGTGTGTTATGTGCCGCATAGTGTGTGTTACGTGCTGGACTGGAGCAAATGGTCCGTTTTGCAAGTAAGTGGAGTAGTTTTGCGTCCTTAGCCTCGTTTTCATAATGTTCAGTGGCCATTTTTTCTCTCGCTTAGGTGATTTTCGGGTGTAATTTGGACTTAAATTGAGGTGTAACTTAACTTTCAGAGGTCCTGGGTGCCCCTCCCCCCTTGCTGTGGGTAAGCTTTTTATGTGTTTGTTGTATTTCTTGTGTTTCTAATGTTTTTCGCATCGCGCGGGTTGCGTCCTTGTTTTCGGATCTCGTACATCTTTTTCAGAAATCCATAGGTGTTTTGCGCCTTTAGAGTCCGGTAGCCTCGTTTTCGTTTTTTTTGTTGGCCATTTTTTCTCTCGCTTAGGGGATTTTCGGGTGTCTAAACTCTTTTATTTTGAGTGAAATTGAGGTGTACCTTCAGTTTTCGAGGTCCTGGCTGACTCCCCTTGCTGTAGCTAAGCTTTTTATGTATTTGTTGTGTGTATTTATTGTGTTTTTCATGTTTTCATGTGCCCGGTTTCGGGCGGTAAGGTCGTATTTTTGCGAGGTTGTAATGGGTTGTAACGCGTCACGTATTTGTTTGTCGGAAGTCTGTAAATTTTGCAAGGTCCCCAGTTTCTGGCAGGGAGCACCTTCGGCGCTCCTTGCCAGCAACTGCGGCCCTCACTTCGCGAGCCTGCACCGTTAGCAACAACCCGCATGCTCACAACTATATATGTGATTATTTTCCTGCTAATTGCCATTCTGGTTTATTAAGTAGCAGGTCGCCATCGAATCTTGAATTTGGTACTTCTTCCATTTGGATTTTCCATTTTGCCAGCAGATCCATTCCTTCCTTTACTGAGTTTATTTTGTACCATTTGGATTCATTCCAGATCATTAGTCCCGATGGTTGTCTCCATTTATAGGTAGTGTTATTGTTTCTTAAAACTGTTGTAATATTCCTGTATTCTTTCCTTTTTAACAGGATATTTGGAGATATGTCCATAAAGATTTTAATATTTTTGTAAGGAGAGTCCAATGTTCTCTTTTTGTAGCTTGCTTTAATTATAGTATCTTTAAATGATAAAAGACAAAGCCTAACCATGGTCTTTCTAGGAATGGAATTTTTTAATTTCGATGGTAATGGCAGTCTATGGCAAATATCTATGATATTGTCTTCTGCTGACAATAAAGGGTCCAAACTCTTAAAGAGAGTAGTAATATAACTACCCAAATCCTCCATAGAAATAGATTCTGAGATTCCTCACAATCATAAGTTATGTCTTCTGGAACGATTCTCTAGATTACTTAATTTATTATTTGTCTCTGATAATTTAGTTTCCAATTAGAGATGTCGTGAACAGTTCGCCCGCGGACTATTAGCGGTGATTTTGGCATGTTCGAGTTTGCATTGGACGGCGAACACATGCGCTTTTGGGTTCGCCTCCTATTCTTTAACATTGAGGAAACTTTGACCCTGCACCTCACAGTCAGCAGACACATTTCAGCCAATCAGCAGCATACACTGCCTTCCAGGGCCTTCCATCTGAAGGACAGCATACATTTTAGAATCTGCTGGAGATTTAATAGGAAAATAGATAGCCAGGCTGTGTATTTAGCTTCCACTACAATTAATCTAATTTCAGTTGCCTGCCTGTGTCAGGCTCACAGCTTATATTGTGCTCAGTGACATAAAACAACACTATTTTGACTGTAATAGATTGAATAGCAATTGCCTGCCTACAGGCGTGTGTGTGAAGCCTATTGCATCTACTCTGCCAGCTTTTGCCAGTGCACAGTGACACTCATATCTGGTGGCACCTTAGATTGCACGGCAGTGCCCCAGATTTGAAGTAGGAGGTCCGACCAAGCATCTTTTTCCATCTCCCTGTTCCAAAAATCAATGCCATATACACGTCCCCTAATAGTGGACGTAACAGGGATTAAACCGATAGGAATAGTACTACTTAACAGTACACACCTTATAATAACACAGACAGAGGCAACACAGAGAGAGGAGTCTGAAGAAGAGGAGTCAGAGGAGGAAGGTGGCTTTGAGGAGGTGGAAGACCAAACACAGCAGGCATCCCAGGGGGCTTGTTGTCACCTTTCGGGGACCCTTGGTGGCTGGGTGGAGGAAGAGACCTTCAATGACATCAGTGAGGACAAGGAACGGGACATGGCTAGCTTGGTATCCAACCTTGTGCAAATGGGGAGTTTGCGGTTGTGGAAAGGGACTGTTTGCGGTTGTTTGCGGTGCATTAAACAGGGAGATTGGTCTGTTACTGTGAAGCAGGTGTAACCCTTACACTACCTGATCGTTACAACATCATACCTGATGTTTTAAAGCATGTTATTCCAAACAATTTAGGAATGTTATGTGATTTATGCCCTTTATGGCTTAAAACCAGACTCTGCATCAACTATGTAATTTTCCGTTGGAGTTTTGCCATGGATCCCCCTCCGGCATGCCACAGTCCAGGTGTTAGTGCCCTTGAAACAACTTTCCCATCACTATTGTGGCCAGAAAGAGTCCCTGTGGGTTTTGAAATTCGCCTGCTCATTGAAGTCTATGGGGTTTGCCGATTTTTGCCCGTTCGCGAACTTTTGATGGAAGTTCGCGTTCGCTGTTCGCGAACCCAAAATTTGATGTTCGCGACATCACTATTTCCAATGATTTTGTATAGGATATTAATGTAACATGATCTTTTATCAATTTATAAAATTGTATTTCTATATCATCTATCTTTTGATTAGTTACTGTTATAGCTTTAGTATTGTCTGTAATCTGTTGTTTTAAGTCCTCTGTTATTTTTGTTTGAAATTCCTCAAACAGGGATTTCATTTTGGATAGCGTTATTTGTTCTTCTTTTTGTATTACACCTTCTTTAAGACAACTTGATTCTTGCCCCATTGGACCACTATTATCGCTTGAAAATTATTCAGATTGAGAGGAAGTTGGAGATGTCTCATTAGTTCTAAGGGGGGGAGGGTTTACCGATCTGTGTGTCAACCCTTTCTTTTCTCTATTCTTGGTTTTGTTAGACATGGTGCCCAATCTTCTTTAGGTATTATATATCACTTTGAAATAATAATTTAAGACTCTTTTCTGGTTAGGTGTATTGAAACACCCAGCTTTGAAGTAATAAATTGAAAAGCATTTAATACTTTTTGTATCTTGTTCTTATATTTGTTATGAAATTCAGTGTTTGTACCAGTAAGTTTTATAAATCTTGTAAATTTTATGAATTCAAATTCTTATAAACAGGTCCCAGGCAGAGCATACTAGAAACACAGTTCACTGATACTTCAATATAGTTTGTCAAGATTGATTTTCATTCCCCTTTATAAGGGTCGGACAGGAACTCGGTAATTCCCAATGTGAGGTTTCAGTGCCTTTGGTTTCCTCTCATGGTTAACTAAGATTACTTAGGAATAGACTGTCCTCAACTCGCCCCCAGGCGTTCTAAATAAGTCACTGTATATTTTTTGTTGGTATATGTGTTCTGCCCATAAAAATGCCTGTCTTTCAGGATTCTTGTTTTATGAACATAGTTTATACCATATGCTGTTGTGTTATGTCCAAATATTTATTGTTTTTAATAGCCAAACAGTCTGATGGATAAAATACACAAGATATTCTTCTCAACATATGTCGCAGAGTCTGTCTCCTTGCAGGCTATATATCGCCTAGTGTCTCACCAACTCTGAGTACACCCTTTACTCAGGTAATTGGATCTATATGTCTCAAAGAACCACAATGAAAAGTTTGCCAACTCCTGGCTGTGGGATTGTGTCCTGGCGTCTCTCACACCCCAGGATAGCTGCAGTGGCTGGGTGTATCAGATCAATGTATCAGCCTGTAACATCCCTCAAGGACTCAAAGCAACATTCAGGAGTGTGCAGACTCCTAGCTTTAGACTTGCCTCCTGGAGTCTCTCACACTCCTGGATAGCAATTATTGCTGGGTGTATCCTGTCAGCATATCAAACTGTATGTCTCAAAGAGCAGCATTCAGGAGTGTGCCTACTCCCAGCTCTAAGCTTGCCTCCTGGCGTCTCACTCCCCAGGATAGCTGCTGTGGCTGGATGTATCAGGTCAGTGTATCAACGTGATGTATCCAGTATCAAATATCACTTTATCAAGCTGATGTATCGGTGTTAATTGTCAGTATATCAGACTGATGTATCTAATATCATACTAGACGTATCCAGTCAATGTATCAAACAAAAGCAACACTCAGGGAATTGGCAACATTCACTATATAAAAGTATGCGGCCTCTCAGCACACTCAAGAGTGGCTGCTGTAGCTAAATGTATCAATCAGCACATGGAGTTGAGACACAATCGGAATCACTTCGCAACTTACTTCATAGCTTCTCTGGCTAGTGGTGTCTGTTGTGGCTGGAAACAGCTGATCAGCATGAGCACAGGAGCAATGCGCAAGGAAAGTATAACCCTCTCCCTTCTCAAGATTTCCTCCAGAGTCTCTGACCTCCCGTAACATCCACCATCTGCCAGATCTATTTGCATAGATGTTTCAGCATATACTCAATATCAGCATAGGGTATGTATTCAGCACTGATCGTCACATATTTAGTTGAGTTCAAAGCATATCCTCAGGCATCTCTCACACCCTGAGGCATTAGTTACAGCTGGGTGCACTTAGTTAGCATGTCAGCATCGAACCCCCGCAACCTAAGAGCTGCATCACACAGCTACAACACAAATTTCCAGTTCCTGGGTTCTGTAATAGTCAAACCATTAAATTTAATTTTTCAAGATTCACTCAACACAGGGTCGCTACCAGATGACTGGCGAAAAGCAGAGGTGATATCTATATTTAAGAAGGGACCAAGAGCAAATCCGGGGAATTATGGAAATGTAAGCCTCACTTCTGCAGTGAGAAAGCTTATAGAAGGGTTAGTAAGGGATAATATACTATAATATGTCTATTTGAACAGGACTATACTGTAAGTAGGAGCCAACATGGATTTATGAGGAATAGGTCAAGTCAGACAAATCTAGTTAGTTTCTATGAGGAGGTTAGTAGGAACCTGGTTCAAGGCAACTCAGTGGATGTAGTCTTTTTAAATTTTGCAAAGGCTTTTGGTACAGTGCCACATGGGATACTATTGTGCAAACTAAGGGATACAGGAATTGCAGTAAATATCTGCTCGTGGATTGAGAGCTGGCTAAAAGAGAGGAAGCAAAGGGTTGTGGTAAATGGAACATACTCTGATTGGACTAATGTGGTAAGTGGGGTTCCTCAGGGTTCAGTATTAGCTCCTCTCCTTTTTAACATATTTATTAATAACTTAGAAGTAGGATTGGAAAGTAGTGTCTCCATTTTTGCTGATGACAGGATGTTGTGCAAGGTAATTCAGTCAAATAATGATGTACTTTCCCTCCAAAGGGATTTACATAAATTAGCGGAATGGGCATCTAAATGGCAGGTGAGATTTAATATGAATCAATGTAAAGCTATGCATCTAGAAAGGAAAAATAGCCATGCAATTTATAATCTTAATGGAGCAAATATAGGGGTATCAGATATAGAAAGGGATTGGGGAGTGCTTGTGGACAACCACCTAGGTAACAGTGCTCAAGGCCAAGCAGCAGCTGCAAAGGCAAATGAAATAGCATGTATTAAGTAGGGTATAGAAGCAAGGTAGGCAGATATACAGCCTTATTAAATTGTGAATCAGCCAATTGAAAAGGGGTCTATATAAGCACAGAACCTATTTATTTTGCAGAAGTTTTTAGTTAGTGAACTTCTATCCAAAAGCAAGGTCTTTACTAACTAAAAGCTTTGGTAAAAAATATATGCTATGTGCTTATATAGAGCCCTATTCAATCTCAATTTAATAAAGCTGATAATCCTGCCACTATACAAATGCCTAGTACGTCCTCATTTGGAATATGGAGTACAATTTTGGGCACCACTACATAAAAAGGACATTTTAGAGCTGGAAAAATTATAGGGAAGGGCTAGAAAATAATATAATAATAAGGGGAATGGAGGGGCTAAGTTATGAAGAAAGACTAACCAAACTAAACTTATTTTCACTAGAAAAAAGGCATCTAAGAGGAGATATAATTACCTTATATAAATACATCCAGAGTCAGTATAAAGATTTGTCAAGTAAGCTTTTTGTGCCAGTAAGTTTTCATCTGACAAGAGGATATCCTTTGAGGTTAGAAGTAAAAAGATTCCACCTTATTGAAAGAAAAGGGTTCTTCACAGTAAGGGTGGTTAATCTGTGGAATTCTCTACCAAAGGAGGTGGTGACAATGGATTTGTTTGATAACTTTAAAAGGGGACTGGATTATTTTTAATTAGTATCAGTATTGATACAGTGAGGAATCCGATTGCCATTATCTGGGTCTGGAAGGAATAAAAAAAAAAATCTCTTTTGAAATGATTGGCAAAGTTTCACTTTTTTTTTTTTTGTTTGCCTTCCTCTGAATCAAGTAACAACTAATCTGCATATTGCAGATCAGAGGAGATCTTAAAAGGTTAAACTTGATGGACTTGTAGCGCTATTAAATTCGAAGCCCGTAAGTGCAAACTTAGACCCACAATGGCTGCAGGCTTGAAATTTAGCTGAGTTACAGAGCTATTCAATTTGAGTAGCGCGCAAGTTACAGGCTTGAGATGCAAACCCGTAAACCATTTGTCGACCATTGGATGCATGGCGTGAACGTGATCAATAAGTCAAACCCAAAGTTACAGCTTTAGCTAGAGCCAATGGCAAATGTGATCATCATAATTACGTCACTGAAAAATGGAGGTTGGATTTCAAAGTTTTAAAGGGTACAATTACGAGTTACGATCAGACCCACATGTAAAAAATAATGCAATATTGATAAAGCCGTAAATATGATATTCTATTACATGCGAGTTACATTATATGTATTAACTCATTGATTGCCGGAATCGATATAACATAGAATTTAAACATAAAAATAAAATATTTTGTATTGCTGATTTGCGAGCTTCAGAAGGTTGTACTATTAATTGTAATACTTAACATCACTTCCCCTTTTCATATCAGTACAGTAGTGTGTGTATATATGCATTTGCAGTGCTACGGATTCAACTTTACCTCGCTTGTGGGTCCTCTCGTTGGCATCTTGACTCAATATGCATGTTACGGGGTTGAACACCAGAGAATTTGTTGCAATTTAATAGCTAAATTGGAATGTAACAGTTACGGGCTTGACAGAACAAAGGATTTGCGGCAGCGAAGTTCCACGTTCCACGTCCCGTAGATTTTTTTGCACATAACCCGCAGATCGGCAGCATCTTGCTTTACAGGGCCAATTTAATAGCCGTAAGTCTTGCAGGCTATGTAACAGTCTACGGTTTTACACATTAGGGGAATTTAATAGGGCTGTAAAAATCTTTTTTTCAACTGTAATTACTATGTAACTATGTAACTATAATTAAGTGGACACAACAGATACTGCAGAAATGAAAATTACACTTATGCAACTGGTTGCTTTTATACATTTTGTTTGGTAATGTTAAATAACTGAGCTTGAAGTGTTTTAAGCATTAATTACTTGAACAGATCCTTGGTCTCTGTAACTTCCTTTACCTGAGATGATTAATTAACCCTTGCAGCATGGGCAGCATCTAGACGGCCTGGTTGTGAATCAATAAGATGCTGGTGGCAAGGGTATCCAGAGCCATGCAGACTGCAGTGCATCCAACAGTTGCTGAAAAGTTCAAGGTGGAGGAACCTTACGGCAAACATGGCGATCGAGGTGGTCCCTCAGGAGCTCGATGTGGTACAAGTCTGGATAATTTGAAAAACAGTGAAGTACTTGGAAGTCTTTGTCATTGTCATGACTGCTTTTGGGACTCCCCTAAACCCCACAAGCAACCCTGCTATTTGGGACTCTGGCACACCTGTTTGCTAATATCAAAAGCTATTAAAATGGACATGAGACTTTTTGTGGGGACTTTGTCGTGTTGTCTTTGTGTGTAATGTGGGCCACAATAATTAATGTTGGGGTTACTATATGGTGCACTGTAGTAGTGTTATATTACCTGTAACGAGCAGATATACACTTTCTGCCATGTTTGTTACATAGTTACATAGTAATGGAGGTTGAAAAAAGTATTCGCCTCTAATCTGCAGTATTCAGTTTAATTGTTAATGTGACAACAACTCTGCAGGAATGTGAATGTGTATATGACCTCCTGGAATGTTTGTTTAAACAGAGAGGGCACTAAGGGGGAGATATGGGTTAATACATTAAGCAGAAACTTTTGGTACTAATATAGAATTAGGGGTACCTAGACACCTTGCTCTCTGGGTTGTGACAGTTGTGCTCCTCCAACCCCTCCAGGACGATTCTGGCCATATGACATGTTGCATTGTCTTACTGAAAGATCCCCCTCTTGTCTTCATCTATACCTCTCTTGTCTTCCCCCTCCCATCCTGTCTTCACTTCTCCCACGCTTGTTTTCACTTCTCCCCTCTTGTCTTCACCTCTCCTCTTTTGCTTTATTCCGTCCCCCTCTTGTCTTTACCTCTCCTCCTCTTGCCTTCATCTGTACCCCTTTTCTCTTCCCCCTCCCCTCTTGTCTTCACCTCTTTCCCTCTTGTCTTCACCTCTCCCCCTCTTGCCTTCCTCCACTTCCCTCCTTTCTTCAGCTCTCCCCCTCTTGTCTTCACCTCTCCCCCTCTTGCCTTGCCCCCTTCTTGCCTTTTTATCCCCTGTTGCCATTTTCTCCTTATCTTTCTCTTTTCCTCCTCTTTTTGTCTCCATCTGTTTATTTTTCTCCTCTCTTGTTTCTGCCTCTACTCTCTCTTCTTTCTGTCTGTCTCCATCCTTCTGTCTGTCTTCCTCTCCCCCTGTCTCTCCATCTCTCACTCTGCCTTCTACCCCTCCCCTTCCTATGTCCCTCTCCCTATGTCTCTCACTCCTTGTATCTGTAAACCTGTCTATTTCTCTCCTCTCCACTTTTGTCAACCTCTCCTGTCCTATGTTTCTCTTCCCCTCCTATGTCTGTCCTATGTCTTTCCACCTGTTACTTTCTCTATTCTCTCTCTCCCAACCTCTGTCTCCCTCCTTTCTGTCTCTAAGCCATCAGATCCTCATGTCTCCCTTATATTTATATACCCCATTTTCCTCTCTCTACATCCACATCTGACAGCTCTGTGTCTCTCTTCTAATTATCCTATTCTCTCTGCCTCTAATTTCCACTGTATTTCTCTCCGATCCCCTTTTCATTTCTTCCTTCATATCTGTCACTCATTTGTCTGTCTTGTTCCCTGTCCCCTTTCTCTAATTTTCCTGTATCTATCTCTCACACCTATCTTTTTTCTACCCTTTGTCTCTCTCATACCCTGTATCGCTTTCTCAGCTTCTCCTCAAACCCTACCTGTCTCCCACTTCTGTCTGTCTCTTGTCTTAGTCCAACTCTCTCTCTTTCCTATGTTTCTCCTCTTACTCTTCCCCTTTCCTCTCACCATCTTTCTGTCATCCATTCTTCTACCTTTTCTCTCCTTCTCCCTCTTCCCTCTCTTCATTTCCCTCTCATTTTCTTTTTTTGCTTCCGCCCTCTCTTATTTGATCTCCCTTTGTCCTCCTTTTCTTAAAATCTTCTACTCTGTTTCTCACTCATGTTGTTTATTCTTCTTTCCTCAATATTTAGTATTTCTACCTATACTGTCTCATACTCCTCTCTCCCTATCTCTTCCTCTTCCATTTTCTTTCTCTTCCGTTTTCTCTTTCTCCTTCCTTCCTTTCCTAACCCCTTTTTTTTACATGTATTTTCTCTTACTCCCTTCTCTTTTCCTGTCTTCACTATTCCCACTGTCCTCTTCTCTCCTATTTCATTTTTTTCCTATCCCTTTTCTCCTTTCTCTCTCTCTCTCTCTCTCTCTCTCTCTCCCCATCTCACTTTTGCCTCCCCTTTTTTCTTCTGCGCCTCTATTGCTGCCCTTTTTCCCTATTATTCATGGTACTTTTTCTCCCTCCATGTTCTGACTCTCTGTTTTCTCCTGTTCTCTTATGTTCTCTCAATATATTATATTCTGTTTTTCTGTTCTCTAACTCTATCTTCTCTCGCTTCTCTTCCTGGCTTTGAGCCTGCTGGTGGCTCGCAGCGGCTGCAACTTATGGTGCTATTCAATTGGCCGAGCCCACAAGTTAGGGGTTGATAGCGCACATCGTATACCATGCTATCGAACTTAGCACTTGAGATCAATCACGCAAGTCCATAACTCCAGATTCGAAACAGCCAGTGGAAACAGAGAACGTCATCATTACTTCAATGGAAAATGGAAGGGGGATATTAAAGTCCTACAGGCTTGAATTACGAGTTACGATCGGACCCACATTCCAGATATAATACAATATTGATAAAGCCGTAAATACGATATTCTATTACATGCGAATTCCATCTATTAACACATTGATTGCCGGTATCAATATAACACGGAAATTGAACATGAAATAAAGTATTTTTTGGGGCCGATTTGCAGGCTTGAGAATGTTTGTTATTAATTCTAAGACCTAACATAAATTTCCCTTTTAAAAAAAGTACAGTATTGATTTTTTATTTGCTTTTAAAGTGCTCCGGACATGTCATTAAGCCCTTTGCGAGTCCTCCTTGGTACCAGTAACTTGTAGTTTGACTTTTGCCATTTGCGGGCTTGACGGCTTGCTTAGCAAGGAGGGATCAAAGCAATTGAATAGCGATTTGCGATTTTAGCGTTCGCTACACTTGCGGCTGTGAAAGATCAAAGGCTTGGAAGGGCATTAACTTGCGATGTGAACCATCGCAGTGAATCGGAGGCAGTAGCCCATAACTCGATCGGAACCCGCAAAATGACGCCAATTGAATATCAAAATAACTTGCGGGCTACATTTGCAAAGCTCTCAGCTCTCAAAAACTCAAGTGAATTATGCTCTTTATCTTTTTTTCCATATATTCTCTCTCCCTTTTTTCTTATTTGTCTTTCTCTTCCTTTTTTTTTTCTTCTATCTCCTCTCTCACGCTTATCTTCTTTACTTATTTTTGCCTTTCCTTTTTTCTTCTTTGTGCTTCCATTTTCTCTATTTCTTTTCTTCATCTATTTTTCCTGTTTTGTGTTCTCCCATCTTCCTCTATTCTCTCAAACTTTAGCTACTCTCACTTCTTCTCGATTCTTTTCTCATCTCTTCTCTCTGCTTCTCTCTTTTCAGTTTGCTCTGTCTTGTTTTCTCTGTATCTACTCTCCTTTTCTCTTCTCCCTCTCTTCATACTCTAAAGTCTCAAGAAGTATCTCTCCTTATTTTAATGCACATCAGGATACTTAATTCCCCCTATTTCTCATACAGAAACTTGTAAGAGGAATGGAGTCGGTCTGGATCAGTTACATGGAGCTGTATCAATGTTTTACAGAAGATTTAAGGATGTCGTAAGCAGTCAGCATAGCAGATTTCAGACAGGTGAACATGTTGCGGAATGATGGAGGAGACCATGTTAGGTAAGGTGTGAACAAGCATGAGGTGGGAAAGATTACATTTTAAAACCTTAAAAATGTAAATCTTTTATATTAGCACACTTCTGTACAGTGGGGTTTCAGCAGCCTAAATGATTTACAGAGGGACAGTGTCAATTCTGGGCAAGTCACTCAGGTCCACATTTCTGTAAATTTGATCCCCCCCCCCCCCCCAGAATTTTTTCCGCTCCTACACCCCTGACTTATGCATAACATTTTTTTTGACATGGTGAATACTTAATTGTAGTTATCAGAATAGGCCATTCAACATGTTTGAAATTGTAATGCTGACTCTTTGCATTGCAATGGGGGAGGGGGGGGGGGGGGGGGGAGGAGATGACAAAGTGAATTCCATTAATACACACAGAAAACATTCAGAAAACATTGTGATCATGATGACTTTGAATGAGAAGTTACAGAGCAGTATAGCTTAGCAAATACCTTGAATAGCTGCAAAAGTTTAGTGAATATTTCCTCAATTTGCTCAAGTAGATCAGCAAATTGTACCCCAAAAAACTATTTACGTTTTAGCTGTGCAACGCTCTTTTATCCTATCTCATAAAATCCATGGAGTCAATATCCAAATGGTTATGGGGTGATCCAGATATGGATAATTATTCACTGTGCAACAAAATGTCCTCCTGATAAAGCCACAAAAGGCAGAAACTGGTTTGCTATTTGTTTTTTGCCTGGCCTTTTGGTACAGGACTGACTAGACACATTCATTTATATTGCATTCAGAATGATACAGTTTCATAGGGCAGTCTACTTAGAGCTCTTTGTTGAGCACTTCTTACTTATGTTTTACATATGAAAACAGTAATGAATGACTGTGCTTGAAAGCCAAGCAGTCTGTTCTATATGGTATAACAGACCAACATTCACCGGTTGGCCATACTAGCACAGCAAAGTATGCCAGTTCCTTCCTCACTGTCATGTGAAAAGCCAGGTGCTTTAAAAACCAGTATGGTAATGGACAATGGGTGGTGAAAAGAATAAAATGAATGTTGGGCGAGCCAAGGGAAATATTTGGTCCTATTTATAGTACACTAGATTTCTTAAAGCTGACCATGCTATCGATCCCTATTTCCCATGCCATAGAACCATGTAGTATTATTTTTGATGGTGTGCATACTTTGGAGCTATTAGTCTGCCCTTCTGATCCACCATAAACCAAGATTCATATATTTGGTAAGTAAGAGATCATTCTCATAATTACTGATAATCTCCTGATACATTTTGAGTTAATTGCCTCCAGTGCAGTAGTCTGCACATTGAGCACACCTAAGCCCCTAATCAATTGCAACAGTTAAAAATCTATTCAATTAAACAAGCCCGCAACAACCTGGCTTTAAGCCTAAACCATAAACCATGCACCCGTAAATAGCATTTCAGGGCATGATCATGATTAATCAAACAAGAACGTAACTACCAATTTAGAAACAGCCAATAGTACATGAGACCGTCATCATGACATCACTAAAACATGGAGCTTAAACCACAGTCAATTAGCATTTAGAAGTCCAATATGCGATCAGACTCGCAATCCGGCAAAGTATAAAATAATAAAAATGAATGAAGGAATTGTTCTAGTTCATGTGGGTGGCCTGATATGTATTAACACCTTGATCACAGAGATTGATTTAATACAGAAATGAAATCTAAAAAATAATCAGGATTTTAACCCCCTTGCAAGTCCTATCTGGTACTCGTAGGATTTTCTTCTACAATTGCCATTTAGGGGTGTGAAAACATTTGCGGCTTGAGGAATTATAGCAATTTATTAGCAATTTGCGATTGGAACATTTACGGGCTTGAAAGATCAAAGGCTTAGATGGGTTTGAGTTACCATTTTGGCAACCGCAGGGATTTTCAGCCTGTAACCCGCACATCGTTTGCGGGTAGCTAAAAGACTCCAATTGAAAAGCAAATTAGTTTACGGGCTACATTACGGGCTCAAGTAACCAACAATTGCTCAATTGAATAGGGGCCCTAGTCACTTTTTGCACAGAAGACAATGGATACAGTGCCTCGGGAACATATCAGTATTAAATGGCATTGATTTCTCATTAACAAAAAGTATGAACATCACTTTGTGGATGGAAAATAAGGGCTGAATGAAAGTTTAAAATGGCAAACTTCAATGTTTGTTTACAAAACATTCGAATGATAAATAGTTTTTAATTATACCATATTTGGAACCTCCTCTGTGTCACTTTAAGAATACTTAAAGCTCTTAAAGCTAGGGAAGAGACTGACATACGTAGCAGGGTAGTAAATTCCAAATTGTAGCAACATCAAAAAAGATGTTGGGTTCTTTAAGAATATCTTCATATACTTGACTCGTAAAACTGAAATTTTTTAGTTTATTCCACACTTTATGAACCTATGTTTTGTTTTCCGAACTACATTTTCAGTTACACCAAAACATACCAGCTTCCTTTAGGATTATTATGACCGAGTGATAGCACAAAGTGACAGAAAGGGGAGATGGTCATGTGATATAATGTATGCACAAAAAATGCTACTCCGCATGTGAATTGTATCTCACTAAATTAATTATTAATATGTTTATTTTGGCATTTCTCTGTAATTTTAATCCACAGTTATCTCAAGAAAAAATATCAATGTTTGACTATTAATCCAGGTTTATCATTTGTTTTAATACAGTTGTATTGTGTTGTTTAGAAAACAGTTTTTAATCTTATGTTAGATTTGACTGGACTCTTCCATCACTCTTGGGTTCCAATAATACTAGATTAATCTTACATTTGTCAATGTATGTTTAAAAGATTACATATAGTCCTGTATCTAGTGCTCTGTTGTGTCCACTCTGACTTAATATTCTGTACAAAACAGCTATAGACTCTGTAAAGAACCACATTAATTCCCTAAGTAAAGGAGCTTGTTGTTTTAATTATGTATTGATCAATAACAAAAATCCTCATTAATGAATTATAATAGCAGTATTCAATATTAAATTAATTTGAAAGATTATAGCATCAGTCTGCAATTGACCTGACTGTCTCCTCCCTGATAGGGTTATGAAGGAAGGAAAGGGATTTGGGCTGAGAGACAGGTCTAAATGGCTGCAAAGATAATCCTAATGGAAATAAAAATATATCCTTTATATACAATTATCTCTTAGACCAGACCACGCCATCTAAACCTCACAATCAATATTCATGGGAATGGGAACTTGCCATCACCCTGACTGATGTGCAATTGGACAAAATACATAAACAGGCTACAGGCTCCTCTCTCAACACAATCCTTAGAGAAAACTCAAGTAGGAACTTGGACTCAGTGGATGTAGTCTTTTTAGATTTTTCAAAGGCATTTGATACAGTGCCACATGGAAGACTAGTGAGCAAACAAAGGGATTCAGGAATTGCAGTAAATATCTGCTCATGGATCGAGAGCTGGCTAAAACACAGGAAGCAAAGGGTTGTTGTAAATGGAACATACTCCGATTGGTCTAATGTGATAAGTGGGGTTCCTCAAGGTTCAGTATTAGGTCCTCTCCTTTTTAACATATTTATTAATGACATAGAAGTAGGACTCGAAAGTAGGGTCTACATTTTTGCTGATGACACTAAGTTGTGCAAGGTAATAAAATCAGATAATGATGTACTTTCCCTTCAAAGGGATTTGCATAAATTAGAGAAATGGGCGGCTAAATGGCAGATGAGATTTAATACAAATAAATGCAAGGTTATGCATTTGGGAAGGAAAAATAGCCATGCAATTTATAATCTTAATGGAGCAAATCTAGGGGTATCAGATATTGAAAGGGATTTGGGAGTACAAGTGGACAACCACCTAGGTAGCAGTGCTCAATGCCAAGCAGCAGCTGCAAAGGCAAGTAAAATATTAGCATGTATTAAGAAGGGTTTAGAAGCAAGGGGAGCAAACATAATTCTACCACTATACAAATCCCTAGTACGCCCTCATTTGGAATATGGAGTACAATTTTGGGCACCACTTCATAAAAAGGACATTTTAGAGCTGGAAAAAGTACAGAGAAGGGCTACAAAATTAATAAGGGAAATGGAGGGACTAAGTTATGAAGAAAGACTAACCAAACTAAACTTATTTTCGCTAGAAAAAAGGCGTCTACGAGGGCATATGATTACCTTATTTAAATTCATCCAGGGTCAATATAAGGCTTTGTCAAGTGAACTTTTTGTACCAAGAGATTTTCAACTGACAAGAGGTTAGAGGAAAAAAGATTTCACCTTAAACAAAGAAAAGGGTTCTTCACAGGTAGGGTGGTTAAACTGTGAAATTCTCTACCAAAGGAGGTGGTAACAGCGAATTTGATAGACAACTTCAAAAAGGGGATAGATATATTTTTGAATAAAGAGGGCATTCAAGGCTATCCTAGATAACTAGAGAAGGAATATTGATCCAGGGAGAAATTTGATTGCCAGTTTCTGGGGTCAGGAAGGAATTTTGCTTTTTATCCCCTTATGAGACAATTGGCAAAGTTTCAATGGTTTTTTTTTTTGCCTTCCTCTGGATCAATTAACAATTAATAATATTAAAAAGATCAATAGAGATCTAAAAAGGTTGAACTTGATGGACTAACTCTTTATACATCCTCCAATACTATACTATTAATAATTATTTAACAACAAAATAATTAATAACTAACCTGCATATTGCAGATCAGAGGAGATCTTAACAGGTTGAACTTGATGGACTGAAAGTCTTTTTTCAACTTTAATTACTATGTAACTATGTAACTATGGAACTAAAACCATCATGAGGTGGTACCCGACTCCAGCCAGGCTGAAACTTTCTGATTCACCCTAGATGGCAACTGCTTTAGTGGATGTGATTCCCCAGGCACCCTAAAACATGTCCTCTGCCCATATATGGTTAGAGACATATAAGTGTTAGGGGAATACTACCCTGCAGAAGAAAAGAGCACAGCACACAAAGGTCTCTGTTTAATAATCATTTCTCACACAGTTTTATATCTGTCCCGTTGGCCAGCACTCAAGGACACATAAAAAAAAACTATGGTTGTCTGTCGCAGATGTGAGTCAACAGTATATCTTGTGAGTTATTTTTGCAATCCCAGCACTTCCAAGGATAAACTCTTAATTAGTTTTCGTTTACCATGTGGATATAATCCAAGAAAGGCAATTACAGCACATTAGAACATTCTGCATAACTAATATATTAGCAGTTGGTTTAACTCTAGGCATATATGAAATTTTCCCTCACATTAATATATTAGAGAGGCTTAATTAGGCCTTCCCATAGAGGGTCTCTATAAAGAAGCTTTTTATCAAGTTAACTGTGTTTAGTTGTTAGGATTACAATAGCTAAAACCTGGTCGACAATACCCGAATATAGCGCAATCTTGAAAAAAACGTTTATTTATAAAAAAGTGGGCTTCATGTTGGAATACTTGGACCCTACGCATTTGGTGGTAACACAGCAGGAAAGAACAATAAGAAAGAAAAAAAAACACGTGAAACCACTACAATATACTCGACCCAGAGTTTAATGGAAATAAGTGTATTTCACCATTCTTCAAATGTTGTGTCATCACTGGTTATGTTTTACCTGTAATTTCATGTAACCCTGTTATAACCCTGTTTCCTTCAATAAAAAAAAAAAAAACACAATTCCCCAACCAATGTGTTTGAAAATGTATCATTGTCTGCTAGATAAAGCCACCTCTCCTCAATTACGTTATACTAACAGTAGCAGCTGAGTTTGGTCTCTAACAGTAAATGTAATATTTCATTTTGTTTTTAAATAATTTTATATGAATTTTATTTATGATCAATGTCTAATTAAACATCTAGTTCATGAGCAATACAGTAGCCCTGATGGCCAATGCAGTTTTGCAAGCATGCTAGATTGTGGCATAAAGTGAAAGTTGTTAAAATTGGCACATAAAAGGGAGAATACCAGGGGCGGCTGGTGCATAGGGGCAAATAGGCAACTGCGCCCCCCTCCACCCCCCAAAAAAAATGATCAGTCACTTTAATATTGTAATTTAAAATTAAATTTATATAAAGAATACATTTTATTTATATCTGTATATCAGCTTTCATGTCTTCTTTCATATGATTGTGTTAAAAATATGCACCTATCACTTTAAATTAACCCTTTGTGTGTCTTCCCCATTGCCTGGTGACTTTCCCTAGTCCTGCACTGCTGCTTTAGATGAGAATTTTAAAAGAGAGCGTTGTAATGCTGTCTTGCTCAGCCTGGCTGAGCCTACATTCACTGTGCTAGGATTTGTAGCAGTTTTCCTGTTTGTCAGCTGCAGCATCAACCAATCAAAATCTAGCAGCTGTAGAATGTGGTTAGGGTCGTTCACTCTGAATGTCCCTAAGCCAGTTAGGACTGCGGTGGGAGCTACCAAGTGCTGAGTGGCAGCTCCCACAGCCATACAGGAGGTATCTCTCTCTCCCTCCCTCCTCTCTATGCTCTCTCTTCCTTCCTTCCTTATTTCTCCCTTTTACCCTCTCACCCTCTCTTTTGCCATGCCTCCTCCACCCCAGGAACTTATCAAAAGGGATCCTGCAGCCCAATGGCCTTGTTACAGGCCACTCAAAACCCCAAGGCTGCATCACAGGTACGACCATGGGAGTCTTCAGGTGGGCCTCTGCATCTGTCCCCGACCACTAGCCTCCACATCTCCCGTGCCTTCAGGTTGATCACCACAGGGAGATAGAGAGGGAGGGAGAGAGAGATAGAGAGAGATAGAGATAGAGAGAGATCAAGTGGGATAGATAGAGAGAGAGGGGGGGATAGATAGAGAAAGAGATAGAAATAGAGAAGGGAGGAATAGAGAGAGAGGGAAGGATAGAGAGAGGAAGAGAGGGATAGATTGATAGATAAAGAGATAGGCAGGGAAAGACGGAAGGAGGGAGAAAGGAACAAAGGGGTGAGAGAGGGCTAGATAGGGAGAGAGGCATAGATAGAGAGCTAGAGAGAGAGTGATAGAGAAGGAGATAGAGAAAGAAAGGGATAGATAGAGAGATAGGTAGGGGCAGAGGGATTAGAGAGAGAGGGAGAGATAGGGAGAGAGAGGGATGGAGGGAGTGAGAGTTAGCGAGAGAGATAGGGGAGAGATCGGGAAAGAGGGATATAGAGGGAAAGATATAGGGAGGGAAAGAGATGGGTAAGGGAGAGAGATGGGTAGGGAGAGAGATAGAGAAAGGGGAGGAAGAGAGATAGAGGGAAATGGAGGGAGAGAGAGAGAGGGATAGGAGGAGAGGGATAGGGAGGGAGAGATATAGAGAAGGGAGGGAGAGAGATAGAGAAGGGAGGGAGAGAGATAGAGAAGGGAGGGAGAGAGATAGAGAAGGGAGGGAGGGAGAGAAAGAGATAGGGAGAGGGATGGAGGGAGAGAGTGATATGGAAGGCGAGTAGGGGGAGACATAGAGGGAGATAGGGAGGGGGAGGAAGAGAGAGAGGAAGAGAGAGAGATAGGGAGGGAGAGAGAGAGAGGGATCGGGAGAGAGAGGGGGGTGAGGAATAGAGAGAGAGGACTGGAGAGGGAGAGAGAGAGGGTTGGAGAGGGAGAGAGAGGGGGTTGGAGAGAGAGGGGGAGGGATAGAGAGAGAGAGATAGGGAGGAAGAGAGAGAGAGGGAGAGAGAGATAGCAAGATAAATGAGGGGGAGAGAGATAGAGAGGGGAGGGAGAGAGAGAGAGATGTAGGGATATATATATATATATATATATATATATATATATATATATATTTAGAGATATAGGGGGAGCTAAGGAAAGAGGGATAGGGAGGGTAAGATATATGGATGGAGAGAGATAGGGAGGGGAAGAAAAAGGGAGGGAGAAAGAGAGATAGGGAAGGGAAGGAAGAGAGACAGGAATAGAGAGAGAGATTGGGAGGGAGAGAGATAGTGAAGGGGGGAGATAGGGAGGGGGATAGATAGGGAGGGGGAAGAGGGATAGAAGTAAGGAGAGAGAGGGATGGGGGAGAAAGATAGGGAGGGAAAGAGAGATAGGGATGGGGAGGGAGAGGAATAGAGGGAGGTAGAGAGATAGGGAGAGGAATAGAGGGAGGTAGAGAGATAGGGAGAGGGATAGGGGGAGGTAGAGAGATAGGGAGAGGGATAGGGGGAGGGAGAGAGATAGGGAGGGGGAGAAAGAGAGGGAGGGGAATAAGAGAGAGAGATATGGAGTGGGAGGGAGAGAGAAATATGGAGAGGAATAGAGGGAGAGAGAGGGATGGAGGGTGAGAGAGAGAGATGGGGGAAATAGGGAAAGAGGGATATAGGGAAAGGGATATGAGAGATGGATAGGGAGAGAGATAGGGATAGAGAGAGATAGGGCGGGAGGAGAAAGGTAGGGAGGGGGAGAGATAGGGAAGGGGAGGAAGAGAGAGAGGGCTAGAGAGGGGGAGAGGGAAAGGGATGGAGAAAGATAAGGAGTGGGAGGGAGGGAGAGAGAGATATGAAGGGAGAGATAGGGATAGGTGGAGAGGGAGAGAGATAGGGATGGGGAGGCAGAGAGATCGGGAAGGGGAGTGAGAAAGATAGGTGGAGGGAGAGAAATAGGAAAGGAGGGAGAGAGAGATAGGGAGAGTGGGAGAGATAGGAAGGGAGAGATGAAAAGGGATAGGGAGATAGGTATATGGGAGAGGGATAGAGATACAGAATGGGAGAGCAATAGAGAGAGATATGGAGAATGATAGAAAGATGGAGAGGGATAGAAAGGGAGATAGGGAAAGGAGTAGATAGTTAGAGGGCTAAAGAGATGAATACATAGAAAGATGGAGACAGAGATGCATATATCCCTCTCAATATCCCTATCTATCTATCTATCTATCTATCTATCTATCTATCACTCATATAATGTATTTTATTTAAAATTAAATTACATCACTTTTGTCTTTTTCGATGAGCTGGCACTAATAAATGTATTGATCTAAAAAGTATTCTCTTTAATTTTTGCACTTCATCATGAAATTGGAGGAACTTTCCATTATAAGGAAAGTGAGCAGAACAAGCACCACTTTACCCTCATCAAGACAATAAGTAAAGTAACAGGAAAAAAAATCAAGCAAATGGATTGAATCTGTGTCAGTCTGCAGGGCCTATATTATTTTATTGGTTGGGGTATATAGGGGTCAACCTGGAGTGAAGGGGAGGAATCTATACTATGGGGTGGAGTCAATGTAAGGGGAGGGCCAGGTCTCTGTCTTACGCCCCCCCCCCCCCCCAGCCACCATTGCAGTTGACTAAGGCTCTCAAAGAATAGAGTACATTTTAATTGCAGATATGTTCATCAATAATATATTTATAATTAGAATGAAGGGTAGTTGTATGTTTAAAGTGTTAGTTTCTCCTTATCCTTTTTCCTGAGGACAACCAGACAATACGTGTTCAAGCACTACAAGACTAGTGATCTGTTTACGTATCTTTTTTCAGAACATTTCAGTGATACTTTTGTAACTTACATAACTGTCTCTAATTTTGAAATAAACCTAATGAATATTCAAGAAAACACAAAAACACATATATGTTTGGAAGATTTTATTCAATGATTCTTTACAATCTTTAGGTTTTCTTCAATAAAAGTCCATTGCTCGTTTTATGGATCCAACTCTACTGTTCACGGCTCCCCAATCAGTGTATTTCCTGTACTCCCCAGGTCTCAGATAGTATTGATGGCCCCTGAAGCTGGGCTCTTCGTAGAAGATCCAATGGCCATCAAACACATTACAAGAGTGAATATCATGGTAACGGAATTGTTCATGAACGTTGGAGCAGTCATCTGTGAATTCCATGAGCTGTCCCTTGAAGTCTTCTCTCTCATAGACCTTTATCCTATATGGGCCTCTGTGCTGTATATGACAGAAAGGAAAACCCATGATTTGTTAACTTTTCTTACAAGTCCATTATATAGGTTCTGTCTAAACATACAATGTTTTAGTATGTAAAAAAGAACAATTTACCATGTTTAAATATGGCTGTGAAAGTTACAGGCTTATCTTGTTTGCTTGTCAATGCACCAAGTTTAAAAGACCACATAAGTGTAATTATAATATGCTCTTTTGAAGAACTTGACTTCATAGAGTGCAAAATGTTAATGCAGAATTTTAAAAATGCAGCTCGCAGGACTTTAGGCTATTAAATTAGCTCTTAAAGCAACCAGCAGACGACTTGCGGGTTAAGATGCAGCAAGGCTAAAAAAAGCTTACTGGATGAGCAACGTTGAACTTCGCCGCCGTAAATCCTTTGATCTGTCAAGCCCATAACCGCTACAATTCCAATCATGCTATTAAATTGCAACAAAGTCACTCGCAAGCAAGCCCGTAACACGCAAATGGAGCCCAAAGCCCAACGAGTGCTGGAGAGGACCTGCATGGGGATATCGTCCAATATGTAGCACTTTAACTGCAAATAAAAACACACTACTGTACTAATATTAAAAGGGAAAGTGATGTTAGGTCTTAGAATTAATAGCACAACATTCACAAGCCCGCAAATCATCCCTGAAAAAATAATTTATTACGTGTTTAACTTTTGTGTTATATCGATCCCTGCAATCAATGTGTTAATACATATACTGTAACTCGCATGTAATAGAATATCATATTTCCGGCTTTAATAATATTGCATTATTCAGGAATGTGGGTTAGATCGCAATTCGTAATTGTAGCCTGTAGGACTTTGAAATCAAACCTTCCCTTTTTCATTGACGTAATAATGATGATCTCTTTTTCCATTGGCTCCGTCTAAACCCGTAACTACGGGTTTGACTAATTGATCCTGCGCAGGGCCGCAAATCCAACGTTCGACTAATGAGTTATGCATTTGCGTCTCCAGCTCGTAACTCGCAGCCCCTTCTAATTTAATAGCATCGTAATTCCGTAACTCGTCAAGCTCGTAGCCATTGCGGGAGTATCACGTTGCACTTACGGGGCTGACTTTTAATGTGGTTGTAGGTCACCAAACATGTAGAGGTGAAAGGCAAACCTGGCAAGTTCTATAACTTTTAACATGCATATATCTTTAAAGAATACATTGGACTATAATTTTAAATTTGAATTTAGTGCAAATTCAAAGACTATGATAAAATGTAATTGTAGTACAAAATCATTTTACAAAACATATATACAAACATAAGCACTTGCACTGATTAGAATAACAATCAGTTCATTTTTTACAATATTATTTACAATGTTACTTGGGATCACATTTCTAAATTCTAAACCTGGAGATAAGATGTAAGAATTAGCAGCCATCATAAGTCTTTACTATGGTGTAATTACATTGACTTCATTCTATGTTTGGTGATGTAAACTCAAACTAGATATTGGTAAAATGTTAAATAGCCACCAAGAATGTACTAAATTTATTATGAAAGATAGCAGATGATTCTACAGAACATTGAGGCTCTGTGAAGACCCTTATTAAGGACTTACCTGTGGGATAATTCTGCATGAACGGATAGAGTCATTAAATCCATTCCAGTGCTGGCAATCAGGATATTCACCACTTTTGAGGAAGTATTGGTACCCTCTGTAATTGGGGTGCTCATAGACCATCCATGGTCCACTCTCTACCCGGATGGAGTTACAGCGGCTGAAGTAGGAATGGAGGTCAGAACAGTCAGAACTGCACTCATAGGAGCGGCCCTGGAAGTTCTTGTCCTCGTAGAAGATGATCTATAGGAATATGCAAAAGATTAGTTTCATATTTGTAGGAATTATATCACCTGGCCAGTTACTTTTGCCAACATAAGTAGATGCTTTAGAGCTGATTAAATACTAGAAATACAACAAATGGGATGGCAGAGGAACAATGGCAGGAATGGGATAGCATAGGGATAGGGGGCATAGACATGGGGTGGTACAAACAATGGGATGGTATTGGAATGGGAATAGCATGGAAATGGGTTAACAAAAAGCAAGGGCAAGAATTTGATGGCATGGAAATGGGGTTGCATGAAAATGGGGTGGTATAAACACGAGGTTTCATGGAAATATTGGGGAATTGGAATGGTTTGGCAAAATATCAATGGTTAGAATGGGATGGGAATGGGGTGACAGAAAATCAAGGACAGCTGGGAAGAGCTCTTTAGTGCTACCATTGGTAAGAAGGGCTGTTAAATTCGCTTCGTCCTCTCAGTCCCCACTTGTTTCCTCTCCCAGTTCCTATCTGCATCCCCATTATCCTTCCCCATTTCACCCTGTCACCAATAAATCTCTCAACCAATTTCTTCTCCTCATGTGTCCCTCCTACGTTTCATATTTCTTCTCCATTTCTTATATTCACCTCCTTGTCCCTCTTTAATTCCTTTCCTCTACCTATTCTTTTCTCTCTCCAGGAAACACAGGGTTGGTATCAGCACAGGTCTAGTACACAGGATAACTCCAGCCGTCCAGATATACAAATAGTTTTCATATTGCATTGTGTATATCCTCTCTTACCTTCCCCATTTCAGACAGACTCTGTAAACTCTCAGTGCTCTCGGCCAGCAGAGCAGGGTATTTATACAACTCCTTTCATGCTGGTTCTGCATACATTGAACAAAAGGGCCCTTAATTTGTCTAGTAAGGTGAATTTATAGTTCTTTTAGCTGTTTTATTGTCTGTAGTGTTAGGCCTTTGTGAAGCCTTTGTGTCACAGGGAATTAGTGCCCTTATTATTTCAGTGGTAAAGGCCCCACTTTAGGGTATATGTCAGCAAAGCTATTGTGTGGATTGATATTTAATGAATAGTAACTTCTAGCTGTCACGAGAAAGGGATTTACTTAAATGCCACTTCTGTTTATTTCTTAATTATAAATACAATTTGTATACTATTTACATAGTGGAGTTATTAAAGAAACAGGCTTGTTAATAGAGTCATACAGATAATTTAATTCCAACCCCTGCATTATTCTAGGGAACCTATTTCTCAATAACTATAAAGTTTTCTACTGTAAACAATATAAATGCTCCAAAAAGTTACATTGGTAATAGAGCCAATTAGTCCCCTATGACCCTTTTAAGAAATAACCACCAAAGAGGTTAAAACTAATTATTCATAACTACTTATCATATGCGTTAAACAAGTTTACTAGAATAACACGGCTGAAGCAGTGTGACTATTCAGGGATCAACCAATCAGAATGACTTTGAGGAGCTGAAGCTGTGGAGACCCACTGGGGCAAACCCCAGCTAATTACTGACACTGCCCCAGCCAATTAGGACTACTAAATTGCAGTATGCAGTGCATACTGGGAGATGAAGTTCAGTGAGGGCTGCCAATCTGATAGAGCTGTCCAGGACCGGATGAGTAGTTTCAGTCTGTCTGTTATTATCTCTCTCTCTCTTATTTTCTCTGTGTGACTTGTACTCTCTCTCCCATATTGCCTGTTTCTTCCCCCAGGCACCATGCATCTAGATAGATAGATAGATAGATAGATAGATAGATAGATAGATAGCTATAGGCAGCTTCATAATGAAGACTAGAATTTTTGTTATGACAGTTTGCTTTTTATTTGATTCTGAAAAAACGGTTTCTATTTAGTACAAAAAACATTTGTGAGTATATAGTTTATATACATTTTGTTTTACAAATTTTTATTTATTGAAGCAGTCTATGTGCTGAAGAGCACCCCCCCCCCACACACACACACACTTGTTTGTTCCCTGTATAGTCTCTCTTTCTCTCTCCTCTTTCTGAATAGTTTGTTGAAAAAATAACCCAACTCCTGGCTCAGTGGGCTGGGTGCAGAGCCTGAGTCATCTCAGTACTCAGTATATATTGCTGACTACCCTGTATATATCAGACAAGCTAGAAAGGACGGCTCCTAGAATACAGCTTGTATTCTATATTTACAAAGAATAGGGCATCTGCATCCCTATGAAGGACCTCCTTCCAGGCTCCTAGTATACAGCTTGTATTCTATATTTACATAAAATAAGGAACCTTCATCCCTATGAAGGACCTCCTTCCAGGCTCCTAGTATACAGCTTGTATTCTACATTTACATAAAATAAGGAATCTTCATCCCTATGAAGGACCTCCTTCCAGGCTCCTAAAATACAGCTTGTATTCTATATTTACATAGAATAAGGCATCTGCATCCCTATGAGGGACTTCCTTCCAGGCTCCTAGAATACAGCTTGTATTCTATACTTACAAAGAATAAGGCATCTGCATCCCTATGAAGGCCCTGCTTCCAGGCTCCTAGAATACAGCTTGTATTCTATATTTACAAAGAATAAGGCATCTGCATCCCTATGAAGGCCCTGCTTCCAGGCTCCTAGAATACAGTTTGTATTCTATATTTACATAGAATAAGGCATCTCCATTCCTATGATGGACCTCCTTCCAGGCTCCTAGAATACAGCTTGTATTCTATATTTACATAGACTAAGGCATCTGCATCCCTATGAAGGACTTCCTTCCAGACTCCTAGAATACAGCTTGTATTCTATATTTACAAAGAATAAGGCATCTGCATCCCTATGAAGGCCCTGCTTCCAGGCTCCTAGAATACAGTTTGTATTCTATATTTACATAGAATAAGGCATCTCCATCCCTATGATGGACCTCCTTCCAGGCTCCTAGAATACAGCTTGTATTCTATATTTACAAAGAATAGGGCATCTGCATCCCTATGAAGGACCTCCTTCCAGGCTCCTAGTATACAGCTTGTATTCTATATTTACATAAAATAAGGAATCTTCATCCCTATGAAGGACCTCCTTCCAGGCTCCTAGTATACAGCTTGTATTCTACATTTACATAAAATAAGGAATCTTCATCCCTATGAAGGACCTCCTTCCAGGCTCCTAAAATACAGCTTGTATTCTATATTTACATAGAATAAGGCATCTGCATCCCTATGAGGGACTTCCTTCCAGGCTCCTAGAATACAGCTTGTATTCTATACTTACAAAGAATAAGGCATCTGCATCCCTATGAAGGCCCTGCTTCCAGACTCCTAGAATACAGCTTGTATTCTATATTTACAAAGAATAAGGCATCTGCATCCCTATGAAGGCCCTGCTTCCAGGCTCCTAGAATACAGTTTGTATTCTATATTTACATAGAATAAGGCATCTCCATTCCTATGATGGACCTCCTTCCAGGCTCCTAGAATACAGCTTGTATTCTATATTTACATAGACTAAGGCATCTGCATCCCTATGAAGGACTTCCTTCCAGACTCCTAGAATACAGCTTGTATTCTATATTTACAAAGAATAAGGCATCTGCATCCCTATGAAGGCCCTGCTGCCAGGCTCCTAGAATACAGTTTGTATTCTATATTTACATAGAATAAGGCATCTCCATCCCTATGATGGACCTCCTTCCAGGCTCCTAGAATACAGCTTGTATTCTATATTTACAAAGAATAAGGCATCAGCATCCCTATGAAGGCCCTACTTCCAGCTCCTAGAATACAGCTTGTATTCTATATTTACAACGAAAAGGGCATCTGCATCCCTATGAAGGACCTCCTTCCAGGCTTCTAGAATACAGCTTGTATTCTATATTTACAAAGCATAAGGCATCTGCATCGCTATGAAAGACTTCCTTCCAGGCTTCTAGAAAGCAGCCTGTTGTGCTCCTACAAATGTTTTCCAGGTTCCCATATTTTAGATATATTAATATTCTTCTCCACCCCTTTGTACATGTATATACAGTATGTGTGTGTAAGTATGTTGTATGTCCACAAGTAGATATTTAATGTATATGACATGTGGTATATACTGTATATATGTATATATATATATATATATATATATATATATATATATATATATATACAGTCAGGTCCATAAATATTGGGACATCAACACAATTCTAATCTTTTTGGCTCTATACACCACCACAATGGGTTTGAAATGAAACAAACAACATGTGCTTTAACTGCAGACATTCAGCTATAATTTGAGGGTATTTACATCCAAGTCAGGTGAACGGTGTAGGAATTACAACAGTTTGTATATGTGCCTCCACTTTTTAAGGGACCAAAAGTAATGGTACAGATTAACAGTCACAAATCAAACTTTCACTTTTTAATACTTGGTTGCAAATCCTGTGCAGTCAATTACAGCCTGAAGTCTGGAACGCATAGACATCACCAGACGCTGGGTTTCATCCCTGGTGATGCTCTGCCAGACCTCTATTGCAACTGTCTTCAGTTCCTGTTTGTTCTTGGGGCATTTTCCCTTCAGTTTTGTCTTAAGCAAGTGAAATGCATGCTTAATCGGATTCAGGTTAGGTGATTGACTTGGCCATTACACAATATTCCACTTATTTCCCTTAAAAAACTCTTTGGTTGCTTTTGCAGTATGCTTCGGGTCATTGTCCATCTGCACTGTGAAGCGCCGTCCAATGAGTTCTGAAGCATTTGGCTGAATATGAGCAGATAATATTGCCGGAAAAACTTCAGAATTCATCCTGGTGCTTTTGTCAGCAGTCACATTATCAATAAATACAAGAGAACCAGTTCCATTGGCAACCATACATGCCCACGCCATGACACTACCACCACCATGCTTCACTGATGAGGTGGTATGCTTTGGATCATGAGCAGTTCTTTTCCTTCTCCATACTCTTCTCTTCCCATCACTCTGGTACAAGTTGATCTTAGTCTCATCTGTCCATAGGATGTTGTTCCAGAACTGTGAAGGCTTTTATAGATGTTGTTTGGCAAACTCTAATCTGGCCCTCCTGTTTTTGAGGCTCACCAATGATTTACATCTTGTGGTGAACCCTCTGTATTCACTCTGGTGAAGTCTTCTCTTGATTGTTGACTTCGTCACACATACATCTACCTCCTGGAGAGTTTTCTTGATCTGGCCAACTGTTGTGAAGGGTGTTTTCTTCACCAGGGAAATAATTCTTCAATCATCCATCACAGTTGTTTTCCGTGGTCTTCCGGGCCTTTTGGTGTTGCTGAGCTCACCAGTGCGTTCTTTCTTTTTAAGGATGTTCCAAACAGTTGATTTGGCCACACCTAATGTTTTTGCTGTCTCGCTGATGGGTTTGTTTTGTTTTTTCAGCCTAATGATGGCTTGCTTCACTGATAGTGACAGCTCTTTGGATCTCATATTGAGAGTTAACAGCAACAAATGCAAATAGCATACTTGAAATGAACTCTGGACCTTTTATCTGCTCTTTGTAAATGGGACAATGAGGGAATAACACACACCTGGCCATGAAACAGCTGAGCAGCCAATTGTCCCATTACTTTTGGTCCCTTAAAAAGTGGGAGGCACATATACAAACTGTTGTAATTCCTACACCGTTCACCTGATATGGATGTAAATACCCTCAAATTAAAGCTGAAAGTCTGCAGTTACAGCACATCTTGTTCGTTTCATTTCAAATCCATTGTGGTGGTGTATAGAGCCAAAAAGATTAGAATTGTGTCGATGTCCCAATATTTATGGACCTGACTGTATATAAAAACATACTGTATATCATGCAGAATATACATTAATGATACACAGGGCTTGTAGCCAGTTTAATACGATGGATTATGGTACAAGAGGTTGGGTGTTTTTTTACTTAAGTCTTAGTTCTTGTATTGTCAAGTAAAAAAGTAAAATAACTTGATGTCTGTTTTTTAGGTTTTACTTCAACCAGGCTAACTGTAGGAGCATTTAGCCCCTGCAGTGTTGTAAAAATGTATTCAAATACTGAATTGTTTTCCCCATTACTTTTGTTTTTGTTCTGTCATGTCCGTCTCTATGTGACCCTATGGACCACAGCACATCAGGCACATCTGTCTGCCACTACCCTCTGAGCTTCCTCAAGTTCATGTTCATTGCTTCAATAACCTCATCTATCAATCTCCTCCTCTGTCGTCCCCTTATTCGTATGCCTTACATTTTTTCCACCATCAGGGTCTTCTCTTGGAAATCCTGTCTTCTATGCTGAATTATTCTTTACTGCTTGCTTATCTATCCCTCTCGCTATCCCCCTCTCTTTCTCCATCCCTCTCTCTTGATCCCTCTCTCTCTCTATGGGATAAGTTTTGTCTATTTCTATGAGCTGTCACGGCTTTATGTCCTGATTTAACATGTTTTATATGTATTCTTTTTAATTATTGCATGTCATCAAGAAAATGCAAGCACTTCCCATCATAACAATAGTGAGCAGAACCAGCACCAACTCACCCTCATCAAGATAATATGTAAGTAAAGTGACAGGGGGGAAAAAATCAAGTAAGTGGGTGGAGTATTTGTCAGTGGGCAGGGCCTACAGAAGTAACATGTTGTGAATGGGAGGAGTTTCTACTTTTGTGCGGATTCAATTTAATGGGGGTCTCTGCCTTCCGCCCCACCAACTTGAAAAGTCACCAGTTGCCACTGCCTGAGAGGCCATTACTCACATACATTTGCTTAAAGGGACATTTACCTTCACATAGTGTGAAAGAGCACAAGATTGTATTACAGTTATCTATTTTTTGTTTAAATAAACTAATAAATCCTGAAAAAAATCTAATGTATTAGGTCTGTCTACAAATACACTGTGCCGGGCCTGCTGACTGTTCCATGATTAATAACATATGCTGATACCATGCAGTGAAAGCTCCATGAATACAAAGATTTATAGTTTTTCTCTGAACTTAGGATTGCAGCAGGATATGTTAACCTCTAACTACCCTGTTTAGGTGATTCTTGCATTCCTTTCTCTGCAGAAATGAATTTGTGAAGGGTTAACTCTTTTTTTTGCTTATTCTCTTTGCACGGTGCTGTTGCTGTGGGTCTGTCTGAGGGCTTGCCAGTGAAACATGTAGACAGGGACTCAACAATTATTTCAACATACTTTTAGGAGATCTTTACAGTGGTGTGCTCCAAAATGTGATTAATTAAGTGGCCCTTTAACAATGTGTGTCCATGATTCATTAGTAAAATGAATTTATATTTTATTCATAAAGATATTTAAGTTTATTAACAATGTGATTTTGCAATCTTAGGAGAATTTGTCTTTTGGAAGGTGAGAGATTTTGTCTATAATGTATTGTGTATGTGAGAGAGGGTGTTAACATGAAGTTTGTATATAAAAAGGTTTTAGTTAGGTGTGTTTAAAGGTATATCTAAGTTTCATGGATTATGAATGCAACTGATAGAGGAGAAACAGTAGTTTATGCAAACATTTATTTGCGTGAAAAAATACCAAAATAAATACTAACAAACTCACCCTGATGTTTGCTAAATCTATTAATTTTGCAGGCAGCAGCTTTTGTGAGTTAACACCCATGAAAATTCCTGCTAAAATTATCATACATTTCATAATTTATATTGGCAGCTATACATGTTAATACAATGTAACAGCCAGTGATGGCAGTTTGTAAAGGAAGGAATTATGGGATGTGTAGTCCCCCTGTAGAAGGAAGCAGGAAGAGTCAGACACTGATCTGCAGATCTCTGCATTGAGCTGCTGCTGGCTTGAAGGGTTAAAATCCATATTTTAATGCAGTATTTCTATTGGAAGGTATCAGGTGCCTATGTAAGCAGCTCCGGGGCTGTGGAAAACAAGTATTATTTTTAAATCTAATAAATCTGTGTGTGTCTAGCATGTCTTAATGTAAAAAGTAAAAACAGGGAAACTTACATAGTTACATAGTATTTAAGGTTGAATAAATACTGTTAGTCCAGCAAGTTCAGCCTTTTTAGATCCCTCCTGATCCTAAAAAAAAACATTGAAACGTTGCCAATTTTCTCATAAGCAGGGGGGGGGGGGGGAAGCCAAATTTCTTCCTGACCCCAGAAACTGACGATCAAATTTCTCCCTGGATCAATATTCCTTCGCTATATTATCTAGAATAACCTTGAATGCCCTCTTTATTCAAAAATATATCTAACCCCTTTTTAAAGTTATCTCTCTAATTCGATGTCACCACCTTGTTTGGTAGAGAATTCCACAGTTTAACCACCCTAACTGTGAACAAACCCTTTTCTTTCTTTAAGGTGAAATCTTTTTTCGTCTTACCTCAAGGGATGTCCTCTTGTCAGTTGAAAACCTCTTGGCACAAAAAGTTATTTTGACAAAGCCTTATATTGACCCTGGATGTATTTAAACAAGATAATCATATCCCCTTGTAGACGGCTGTTTTCTAGGCTGTTTTTTTATTTGGTTAGTCTTTCTTCATAACTTAGCCCCTCAAATCCCCTTATTAGTTTTGTTGCCCTTCTTTGTACTTTTTCCAGCTCTAAAATGTCCTTTTTTATGAAGTGGTGCCCAAAATAGTACTCCATATTCCAAATGAGGGGGTACTAGGGATTTGTATAGTGGCAGAATTATATGTGCTTCCCTTTGCTTCTATACCCTTCTTAATACATGCTAATATTTTATTTGCCCTTGCAGCTGCTGCTTGGCTTTGCGCACTGTTACCTAGATGGGTGTCCACAAGCACTCCCAAATCCCTTTCAATATCTGATACCCCTAGATTTGCTCCATTAAGATTATAAATTGCATGGCTATTTTTCCTTCCCAAATGCATAACCTTGCATTTATTTGTATTAAATCTCATCTGCCATTTAGCCGCCAATTTCTCTAATTTATGCAAATCCCTTTGTAGTCAAAGTTCATTATTATCTGATTTAATTACCTTGCACAACTTAGTGTCATCAGCAAAAAATGGAGACACTACTTTCAAGTCCTAGTTCTACGTCATTAATAAATATGTTGAAAAGGAGAGGACCTAATACTGAACCTTGAGGAACCCCAATTACCACATTTTGTCCAATCGGAGTATGTTCCAGTTACAACAACCCTTTGCTTCCTGTCTTTTAGCCAGCACTCAATTCATGAGCATATATTTACTGCAATTCCTGTATCCCTTAGTTTGCTCAAAAGTCTTCCACTGTATCAAAAGCCTTTGCAAAATCCAAAAAGACTACATCCACAGAATTGCCTTGATCCAGTTTCCTAACCTCCTCATAGAAACTAATTAGATTGGTCTGACATGACCTATCTTTCATAAATCCGGGTTGACTCCTACTTATGATCTTGTTAAAATAGACATATTCTTGTATACTGTCCCTTATTAAATCTTCTAACGCTTCCCAACTACAGATGTAAGGCTTACAGGTCTATAATTCCCTGGATTTGCTCTAGATCCCTTCTTAAACATAGGTATCACATCTGCTTTTCTCCAGTCATCTGGCAGCGACCCTGTCGTGAGTGAGTTTTGAAAAATTACATATAATAGTTCGGATATTACAGAACTCAGTTCACTTGGATGTTTACCACCAGGACCTGGGGCTTTTTTAGCATTTATTTTCTCCAACCTCTTTTGGATTTCTTCCTGTGTTAACCAATTATTTGGTGAAGGTAGTGTAGGCTTGTTTTGTTGCAGTGGCCCAACCACTGGTACCTCCCTTGTTTATACTGAAGAAAATAACCTATTTAGCTCATCTGCCTTTTCCTGGTCACTAATTATCAGACAGCCTGTGTTACATTGTAGTGTTCCTATAGCTTCCTTCCTCGCCTTTTTTCCCATTAATATATTTCAAAAATATTTTTGGGTTAGTCTTACTTTCCTTTGCAACTGACTTCTCATTTTCTATTTTAGCCAGTCTAATAGCCCTTTTGCAAGCCTTGTTGATTTCCTTATAGTCACATAAAGTTACCTCTGTTCCCACCTTCTTGTATAATTTAAATGCATGTTTTTTTCCTTATCATGATCTTTAAGTCATTGTTAAGCCACATAGGATGTGATTTACTCCTATTAATTTTATTTCCACATGGTACATGCCGATGTGTATGTATATTTAGTAAGGATTTAAATGTTGTCCATTTTTTCTCAGTATTTTTCCCTGTAAGTTCTTTATCACAGTCTTTATGTTGTATTGTGGCCCTTAGCTCATTAAAGTTAGCCCTTTTCAAATTTGGAGTTTTTGTTGGCCCCATACAAGTCTGTTTTTTGTATTCAATTTCAAATGAGACTGTGCTGTGCTCACTGTTCCCCAAGGGTTCCCCTATTTTAATATTTGATATTATATCAATATTACTTGTGGTAACTAAATCCAAGATGGCCTCATTTCTAGTAGGTTCTTGTATTACCTGGGACAGATAATGATCCCAGAGTGTACTCAAGAACCTGCTCCCTTAGCAAGGACCTCAGTTGCTGGCAAGGAGTGCCAAAGTCGCTCCTTGCCAGCAACTACGACCCTCGCAAACTTTACGTCGTAACGCAAACAAAATACAAGACACGTTACCACCCATTACGACCTTGCAAAAATCGGGCGCAATCCGCGGACATGAAAAAATGAAAAACACAATAAATACACACAACACATTTATAAAAATCTTACCTACAGCAAGAGGGGGCATCCAGGACCTCAAAAATGAAGTTACACCTTAATTTAACTAAAAATAAAAGTTTTTAGACACTAAAAAATTCTCTAAGCGAGAGAAAAAATGGCCGCCGAACAAAGCGAAAACGAGGCTACAGGACTCTAAACACGCAAAACACCACCAGAAACACGCAAAACACCACAAAACACCTACGGATATTCAGCTACAGACGCATACCACACATTAGCCGCCATTTTAGAACAATAACTTATACAATGCGGAAGTACACAGCTACGCTAACGGTTTTGTCTTGCGCACGCACACTATTACACTACACACATTCATCACGCTTACACAGCAGCTCCACACCACTAATGCTGCAGCAAGATCAAAACAGATTGTCAGCTCTTCAACACAATGATTCCTGCATATATTACTTCAAAATAGGAACAGTATATTACTTTATTAATCTATTAGTTATTTTATTATTATACACCAAACAGCATTAGCTCACTTACAATTTCATTGCCGTCATTTTTTGACGGGCAATTCGCTAGTAAATATATAAGAGGCAGGTGTTAAAATAACAATTTCAATTTAATTCAGATTATTTAAAAGAATCACCTTGGTGACAATCACTTATAAATAATATATAATACAATTATCTACATAAATAATTCAAAAGGAAGAAACTGGTCTACTTTGTTTTCACATTTTAAAGGTGTTTTAATCAATGTTAATTATCACTATTATTTATTTTAAATGTATCAATAAAATCTATCTATATTTCTGATTAACTTTATGAACAAAAGAAGTATATTTGCTTATAATAGATGGTGTCTTCTTCTTTCCTTTTTCTTTAAAATCACCCTTCCTACCTTCCTAATAATAAAGTCCCCTACCACCAAAAGTCTGTTGCTCTCCCTATGTTGCCCTCCCTCTGCTGTAGTAGAACTGTTTTAGGGAACAGCTCTATCTGGCATTCCTGATTGGAAATCCCCATTAGTTTCAACTTAGATATGCCTTTAAGCCATGGCTATGGACTGTAGGATTCGGACCATGTATATCGATCTTCACATTTTCCTCTTACTATAAAATTATTTTCAGCAACCAAATAATAACCTGTATTTGGCCAACTTTCATGGTCAACAAATCCGCCTCCATGGTCATCATTCCTGCACTAATGGCTGATAGTACCTGGGGCCATGATTGGCTGGGCCAAGCCATCCGTCCCCTTACTTATAACATCATATCTCAGCTAAGAACATCAGATGACCGAGCCATATCACTTCTCAGGGAACTGTCAATCCTAACATTAACCTACCAATTTCAATATTTTCCATACCTCTAAGAAACCATTAATCACTTCTCCTCATTCTTTCAACAAGACTACTCATCAATCCCCTGGCTTAATTTTTTTGCCAATCACCTTCATACCTACCAATCATTCCAGCATAGACTTCCTACTATCTTAAGCTTGTCACATTATTCACATCTGCCTAGCCGATAATACCAAGATTACGTATAAGCGAGCTTGGCACCTGTTCAAACTATTCATTTGTATACATAAATAATTTCCACCAATTCATCTGTCCATCTATGTGGCCTTCACAGCGCACGCAACTCAAGTCTCAATCTCAATCATAATACCATCAAAACCTACATTACTGAATTCAATTACATCTCTCCCATAATTTCATACTCACCAAACCATTATTATCATCTCCTCCAATCAAATTATCTCTGAGAGGCATAGCGCTCGAATCACCTTCTAAAATTCACAGACTCCCCCTAGATAGCACCATATTTAAGAAATGTATCTCTCTCCTCTGCACCAACCCATTCAATGCTTATATATTATAAGTCATCTCAGCTTCCACCACGCTAGCCTTCTATGGCTTTCTCTGGCCTAGTGAATTTACCATCTCCCAAACTCATCACTTTTGATATCCTTTTCAAAACGACCAGTTTATTCTACCTCTTTAATCCACCAAAACTAGCAGCATCCCTGTTCCCATCACTTATTACCCTACAATCAACACATGGTGCCCAGTGGCCACAATCTGCAAACTTCTGCTCTCATCATTGTAACTGGTTTACCGCTCTTTCCTAGGTATCTCCAGCCAACCACTTTCCACTACCACCTTCATGAATTATATACTTCACCTATGCATACCCATTTACTTATATAGATAGATAGATATTCTATATATATATATATATATATATATATATATATATATACTGTATATATATATATATATATATATATATATATATATATATATATATATATATATATATGTGTTCGTTCAAGAGGTTATAAATATTTATAACAAGTATCAATTGAACATTATTTTTTTTTAAAGCATTGTATTATAATAAACATACATTGAAGATTAAACTTTTAACTGATCATCTATTATCCAAGCCTAGACTGATTACTGTTTCTAATGAGTGATTGTTACAAATATGTGCTATTTACCTTTTAAGGCAGGGGTGGGGAAACTGCCTAGGGCCATTTGGATATTTATAACATCATTTGCGTGCCATACTAAATTATAAACTTGAAAATTAGCCTGCTATATTTGGTCAAGCATTTAACGCACGCACCCCTAATGTGATGGCTGGAACTGTTTCTTTTTGGTGAAGAGTGTGATGTTAGCTGGTATTGTTGATGTTGCTACTCACAACTGCTTTTCCAGGTTTGTGTTAGTCTGGAGCGCAGTCGACTCTTTGCAATGGTAAGTTTTGCAAAGAACTGCTTGCAGCAGTAAGTTGTTCTGAACACAGATGCATACTTCCATGCATGTCTCTAATAGTTTTGCACATTCATTAAGTGTCATAGAAGGTTTTTGTCTTTCCAGATTAAGGAAATGCACCGTGTTGTTCCATTTGAGATGCAGTTCCCACTGCCTAAATTTAGCTTCAAATGATTTCATGTTTGTAAGCAGGGAGCTGAGAAGCTGGTTTTGGCCCTGCAGCTTGACATTCAGCTCTGAGAGGTACTTGGTAATGTCCACCATGAATGCTAGCTCACACCCCCAATTGCTATCATTGAGTTTCCTGACAGGTTTTCCCTTCAACTCCATGAACTGCTTGACTTCATGCTACAGTTCATAAAACCTCTTGAGCATGTTCCTGCGACTCAGCCTCTGCACTTCACAGTGATAAACAAGATCGCCGTACTGAGGGTAAAGATCATTAGGTAACTCCTTAAACTGGCGGCTGTTAAGCCTTCTGCTTTTGACAAAATGTATACATGACACTACTGTTGATATCACATTGTTGAGCTTCAATGTGCACAGAAACTTTCATGGTGTATGATGCCATGGCATATAATTAAATTCCTTTGGTCAAGACTGATAATATTCAGTTATTTCTTGACAAATGCAATTAGCCTTTTTTGTAAGTAAACCATGGCTGGAGCACCATCCCTAGTAAGGCCGCTTTAACTTTTTCATTGATAAAACAATTTTCTCAAACAAGTCCTCCCCTCTTGCAGTGCCATACATGGCTTCCAGTGGCAGCAGTTCCTCTAGTGTGTCAAACTTTGCAGTTATCCCAAAATGAAAACGGCCAGTTGGGAAGTATTTGATATGTCCGTTGTCTCATCACAAGCAAGAGAGAAGAAAATTAAATCTCCTGTAGAATCCTTCCTTTTATATATATATATATATATATATATATATATATATATATATATATATATATATATACTGTATATATAGGGCTAATCCCAAGTCTCTAATCGCATCTGAGATGGTTCTCCAAGACAAACTAACACTCTGAAACAGTTATTGAATAACGCATCGCCACAAACTAGACAAACGGGTTTGCCTTTGACTTCAACAAAAAAATTCATAATTTGTTCAATTACTCTTGGAAAGATTGACACTCGGCATCAATTTTTCCTTTCTTTGTAGTCGTTATTTGTAGGATGTCACACCAATTATAGTCTGGATAACTATCTCTCTCTCCTGCCTCTCCCTCTCTCTCTGTCCTGTGTTTCTCTCCAGTGTGTCTCTCTCTCCTATGTCTCTCCCTCTCCTATTTCTCCCTGTCTCTCTGTCTCCCTCCTGTGCCTGTCTCTCTCTCTCTCTCTGTCCTGTCTGTCTCTCCTGTGTGTCTCTATCTCCTATCTCTCTCACTCCTCTCTCTCACTCTCTCTCTTCTCTGTCTCTCTCTTTCCTGTCTCTCAGCCTCTCTCTCCTGCCTCTCTCTCTTTCATGTGTCTGTATCTCTCTCTATTTCTCTCTGTCCTTTCTCTCTCTCTTGTGTGTGTATCTCTCTCTCTTTCCCTCTCTCTCTGTCCTGTGCCTGTCTCCTCTCTCTAGTCTCTCTCTCTCCCGGCGATGTTTCTATTGTCATCGAGCATATGCTCCTCCTGGCCGCCCAGCAGTGGAGAGTGCATTGCTTTTCCAATGTCTGACGCCTGCACAGGGATAGAAGAGCCAGACCAAATGATTTTGCAGGGCTTATACGGCCTGCGACGAACGTTCCCCACGTTCTCATAGGACAAACTACTGAGGTCATCACTGCTGTTAAGAACCTTCCTGTATTGATATTAAGTATATTCCTGCCACCTCTTCTTTAACTGATTTTCTTCTGTTAAATCCCTACCATTTTTATCTTTTATCACGCTCACTATGGCATTAAAAGTGCCTTTGAGTTCCCCAATTTTTTTAAAGAGATCTCTTGACCCATTCTGTTACCTTCTTCTATCTCTTTACGTTGCTCATTGTGCAATGTCTCCTTGTCTCTTCTTGCAAACCTCTGGAATTCTGCATTAAGTTGGACAAATATTTTCCTATTTCCACTAATGTTCACTTTCCTTCTTTTCTGGGCTACTTTCAAATCCATCAGACAGCCAGTTTGCCTTCTTAGATTTCTTTATTTTAGGAATATTCTTTGTCGCTTTTTCATGGATAATGTTGCAAACTTTGAGCCAAAGTTCTTCATGTATTATATCATCCATGTCTAGTTCCTTAAAGCTATTTCCACTGCATATTCACAAGGGATATTATTTATTTTGTATCTACTTGGTCTGATGATTTTCCCTCTTTTCTTCAGTTTAATTAAGAAGTTTGAATAAGAAGCTCATGGTCCAGGTTTTGTTTTTGCTGACTGTATAGAGCTCCTCCATCTTTGGCTGCAAAGTATTTAGTCACTATGATTTCTATGTTGTCCATCTGGTGATGTCCATGTGTAGAGTCGTCTCGGAGGCTGTTGGAAGAGGGTGGTTACTACGACCAGAGAATTATCTTGACAGAATTCTACTAATCTCTGACCTGCTTCATTTTGTACTCCAAGGCCAAATTTCCAGTTATTCCAGGTGTTCTTTGGTTCCCTACTTTAGCATCCAATCTCCTATGATGAGAGTAACATCTTTTCTTGGTGTTATATCTATGATGTGTTTAATATCTTTGTAGAACTGGACAACTTCAGCCTCTTCAGCATCCATAGTTGGAGCATAGACTAGGATCACGGTTATATTAAATGGCTTGCCTTGAATTTGAATTTAAATACTTCTGTCATTTATTTTATTTTTTTATTTATACCCGAGCACTGCTTTGACTAACCTTTGATTAACTATGAGGGCTACTCCATTTCTTCTGCCAGAATCTTGTCCTCAGTAGAAAGTCTGGTGGTTGTCTGATGTGAAATGTCCCTTTCCAGTCCATTTGAGTTCACTAATTCTCAGGATATCAATGTTAATCTAGTCATCTTATTCTTGAACACGTCTAGTTTGCCATGGTTCATAGTTCTAACATTCCAAGTTTCTTCTCTGCAGTAGCAGACTTTCCTTTCCCCTCCAGACACTTCTGCAGCAGTGTGTCCTTTCGGGTTTGGCCAAACCACTTTAGATCTAATGCTGAGGGGCTCATCTTTCGGTACCATATCTTTATGTCTTAAGTGTGTCTGTCCATAAAGTTATCTTAGTAATGTTACTGAAGTAGGTTGCAGGTTCCTTCTTCAAGTGGACCACAATTTGTCTGACCTCTCTGCCATGTCCTGCTCATCTTGGGTGACCCTACATGGTATAGCTTGCAGCTTCATTGAAGCACACAAGCACCTTAGCCATAAGGTAGATATCCAGAAGGGGTTATTATTATACTTTTATTATAATGTGCCGACATATTCCATAGCGCTATACAAGGATTGAATACAAAGTAATACAAGTAAGAGATGAGCTTCAATACAGATCTGTCCATTCTTAGTGCCAGTGCTTTCAACTCATGTAATGGAAATTGTATTAGTCTACAAGTCTCCTCCCTGCTGGGAAATCAGATTAAACAAACAGCTTTATCAATGTAATGATTATCAACAACACAGTATAATTGCAGATATTACTTTATTGACTAATAGATCAGCGACACACACATGCGGTTTTGGAAACGGTTTTGGAAAAGGTAAATTCAAGGCTTTAATTATTTATTACTGTCCTTCAATCTTTTACAAAACATTTTATGGATGTGTCACTAGTCCATTCAATTTTTTGCTGAGTTAGTATTTGCTATATTAGGAAAACATTATTAAGTGATATTACATACTGACACTTTAGACATCTCAGACAGCTTTGTTATCTATATTTATTGACTCATTTGCTGTGGAATGGATTATGAACAACCTTCTTTTATAATGAGTAACTTAAACCTCTTAGCATTAATGACAAGTTGAGCTCATTTTAATTTGCTGAAAACAAAGTTTTAAAGCTCATATGTCAAAATATGTTACCAGTGAACCTATTTATGAATCATTCATTCTTTTTATTGTCTGTGAGCACATTATAAATTGCTGACATTTAATTTTCCAGTGCAACGCAACTTTTTGAAATTTTAATTTGACACTTAAAAGGTTAATACTAAAGCCCCACCTACAATTTAATACTTAACAATATATTACTAGCACATATTGTAAAACAAGCTGCCATTTACCTTGACACCCTGAAAGTCACTGAAACATTTATAAGAAAATGTTGTAATAATATCCCTAATTGGTCTGTGGAGATTTCTAGCATTTACTCCTGGATTATTGTGGCCTATCGATTGCTAGCGAGAGCTATTTATGATATAGATGCAATTCCAATGGGATGGGCGAAGATAGCCTTATCTTTGCAGGGCAGTGTATCCTTGCCTTGTGAGTTTCACAGACAACATTCAAATTGATTCAGAAGACGAACGATGAAGCTTCCTCATTGCAGTATTTGGATTCTTGCAATCCTAGCTTGGGAGGGCTCATCTACAAAGGTTCAATACAATGGGTGAGTCCCATTATCACAACTTACATTGCAAATAGTGGTCTCTGGATACTTAAAGATGAATAACTCAATGTATTATTGTTTAATCGGCACTATTGTTTCCTTACTTATTGATACAATGTAATTAAATTTGCTTCTACCCATCAAAAAGGGAAGTGGGAGAATTGGTTAACACTTGGAACTTGATTCTAAGTCTTTGGGATCTACACACTGGGGACTAATTAGCTCTGCCCATACCAAAAAACTGGGACAGTCGTTAAGCCCGGCCAGCAAGCTGTATTTCAGGGGAAATTTTGTTCACTTTCTGCCCAAACTGAAGCTTTTTAAGAATTGGAAATGGTGTATTGGACCCTTAATCTTTTTGACTTAAAAAGAAAAACAATGTAGAGATTTTAGTCTCTCTTTAAAGAGACTCTTCACCCAAAAGGAAGTTGATTTAATATTAAAGAGCACTAAAAATTAGATATTCATTGTACTAACAGTTTTTATCTACAGTAAACAATTTCTAAATTTTTTAGAACTGACTCTGCATCTCCTGTATGTTAATGTGCGGCTCAGAGTATTTGATAAAGGTGGGAGAGGGGTCTAACGGAGCAATAACATTGAGGGTCTTTATTTTTGCCACAACAGAGACAGACAAACGGACTGTAATCCTAATTAGTTCAAAGCAGATAATTAGTATGCATGAGCTGCTTGTTTGTATATAAATGCAGCAATAAAAATATGGAATTTCCGAGGGTTTATTAACTTTAGAAAAAAATGGATAACACAACATATAGCCAGCCATTCATGCTCCTTAAGAATAATCTAAAAGAACAACTTGATGTTGATTTGACAGATTCCCTTTAAGTTTGCAGTATATATATATTAAAATAAACCTATATTTAAAAATATATATTTTGATTTATTATATATATATATTTATTTTTATTTTTATTTATATATATATATATATATATATATATATATATATCAAAATATATATTTTTAAATATAGGTTTATTTTAATTCTAGCTGTGAGAACTGATATATATTATTCCATTTATCTCCATTACTGATTACTTCTATCTACAGAGCAACTTAATCTTCTTTTGTATTGATTACACATATAGTTGGCTCCATTACTTACCTTTGAAAAGCTTCTATGGATATATTTATATATTATGCACAAGTATTGCCAATTGTTTCTTTGGATATTAGCAGGTTTTGCCTTATTGTACAGATCTTTTTCTTAATTTAAAAAGTTTTGCATAAAATGACAAAAACTAACACATCAAAAATCTTGAGATACCAGTTGTTGCTTAATTTTTTTTTACACATTAGTATGTGTTACAGGTCAAGCTGCTTTAACAGTCTAAGGTATGGGGGCAAACTTCAAAGAATTAAGGAGTCAGTATCTGTGAATGTCCAAGTGCATTACTGAAATAACACAAATTAACATTATTGAAAACAGCCATAATATAACTTATACTTTTTACTTAGTTTAAATGCATGAAGAGCTTTACTTGTGCAAAATATTTAATAACTTTAAAATGAATAAATACAACCATTATCTTTAGATATAATAGCTGCAATCATTTATGTTTGCTCCTAAAAAGATTGGACACCTAGGATGAATGTAAAGGAGCTTTGGATTCAGATACAATTCACAAACATTTGAGTTTTTTTCCAAACTTCAGTGGTCATTTGAGGGACAGCAATGCTGAGAATAAATTTCCATTTATACCAAAGAGCTGATATCAAATGTACACAAAAGTTAAAAGTGTTTCGCCATTTTTGAAGATGATGGGAATGTGAGTTGCTTGAGGTAAACTAACTCTAATATGAATTGACAGCTGTAATCTGTTTAGCTAAAATATACAGGTGTACTAGTACTAGCTTTACTATTTTTACGTTTTTAGGTTGTGACTTATTTTTAGGTAGACAAATGTACACGGGGGGCTTCTTTGACTCTTTTTGCCACCATAAGCTAAAAGAAGATGTGATATATATACAACCATTAACTCATATACAATCATTAAACTTATGGTGGGCTGAGCAGTGATTAAAGCCCTCTACCATACAGAGTACCGTAGTACAGAAAACGAATAGTTCATTTGTGATTGCATTTGAGTGTCTAAAAAATTTGTAAATAAAATGATATTCCTGCTCAACTTTCTCAGAAATACAGTTGATGCACTGCACTCTGGGAGACTGGGCGGAGACATGCAAATGAGACCACAATGCACTTTCACTCTATTAATTAAAAAAAACTACTATACATTGCTCTATACTGCATTCTAACTAATTAAGAGAACATAATAGGTAGCCATGTAAAAGGTAATCATGTAATACGGTCCAATATTGCCACCAGAACCCCTCAATGGCAACATTAGACTTTATTACATAGCTGTCATTCATTGCCATCTACAAACATGCTGTCCTAGGCCTTGATCCTTGTTGTCCTAGGCAGAAATACCTCACTGAATAAAACATTGCACTGTGCCTGTCTATAGGGTTTAAAGAACCACTCTGGTCATTTATTTCTGTAATGATAATTATAATTGTTAACATATCTTTAAAAAAAAAAAGTTTCCATTTTTTATTGTATTTGCAATTTTGATCTTCTGTGCGCCATACTTCCAGGAGTGTGTATCTTTGTAAATAAATGCGTATTCCAATAGTCCTGCTAACATTTGAGGCTGTATTATTAAGATTCATTTTCAGAATAGTATAAAAAATAAAGTTACCCACAGCTGTTATTTTTTGCCCCTTTAATGTATGTTTTTTAAACATCAGATCACTCATTTGTAAATGTAAATTAGACCTTCTGTGACTGGTGTGGCTCTTACAACCGAGATCCACAGCAGTAAAGTGATAATAAGTTTCTTTTTTTTTAGAGATCAAGTTTTAAAATTAATCCCAGAAACTTTGCAACATGCTGGGCACATACGGGAGATCTGCACCGAGCTGCAGGTAAGGGAGGAAGATAAATCTGAACAGGTTAAAAAAAATGGCTTATTGAGAAACAAATTATATATACTGTATGGCCCTCATTCTATTATCGGCCGTAAATCGGCCGTAAGGCTGCGATTCCTTGCGAGGGTTCAGTTAACTCGCGATTCTATTATACGGCCCCGCAAGGATCTCCTCTTACGGCCGGCCGCATATCTTGGAACCGGCCGTAATCTGTGAAATATAAAAACTCAAAAATAAATTCAAGCCTGCACTGTACAGCTCTGTAAATGCTAGGGATCATATTGGGGGACATGAGGATTAAAAGGAACCCCCTCTCAAGCTTGCACATCTGCCCAAACCCGAGTTCGAATTAACTGTTTATTTTCCGGCTGCGGCGTGGGCGTGTCTGAGGTGCTCCAAGCACTCTGGACTTTTTACATGGATATTTTACGGATATTAAAAATTAAATATTTTACGGATTTGAGTACAGGATAATTATGTGCTATTTTTTCTAACACCTAAAATCCCTTTATAGTCTTCTCAAAGTGCAGGATGGCTTTATTTGAGCTATTTTATGTGCTTAATTGGTGCTAGCGAGACCTTTTTCCTGCAAGTAACTGCGGCTCGCTTTTAGCCTTGCAGAGAGGTTTCCCGGAGCAATTGAATTGCAAATCTCTTGCGGCCGTTTTAGATCAAAGGCTTTCCTCCGGCGCGAGCGGCCGCAAGAGATAGCAAGGCACCGGCCGCAAGCCTGCCGGAATCCCCGGCCGTAAGGGAATAGAATAGCCGAATAGCTTGCGGCCGGTCCTTGCGGCCCCGCAACGGCTGCGGCCGATAATAGAATGAGGCCCTATATATATATATATATATATATATATATACATATCTATATCAAAGGGTGCATTCCTCCCCTACAATCTAAAACTTCTGGACATAGGATGATGCTGTGTCCTTGTTGGAGATGAGTAAGTGATTACATAGTTTAAACATCTAAATCCTCTGGAGGCATCCATGATATTTTGGTGAAAGTTGTATGTGTGAGAGAAGCACTTACTTTTCTGGAGAGCAATGCTTGCATCTGTTGATACAGGCTGCCTGCTACTGGACCTGAGAAGGGGTGTGGTTTGAATTTTAATCAGGTCAGCTATCTAACAAAACATCCTGACCTCAACCTTATTCCCCACCAATGATAATTAAAAACACACCCTCATGATTCAGCTCTTAGGAAGTGATTAACAAATACAAAATTAAACTCTCTACTCATAAACATACATATTTTCTCTAACAAAAGTTATTTTTTTATGTTCACAGCTTACACAGATGCTAATGTTGTTAGTTTGCTACAACCTTCACAAATAACAGTCTTTTTTCGGACCTTATGGGTTCGAGCGGCGCTACTGGTGTGCGTGCACTGACATTGTGCGCCCGACAGGGTTATGCATGCGCGCGTCACATTGGCAACTAGTGTCGGGAAGGCACTAAGCAAGAGCTGGAGCATTGCAGGCATTGGACACACGGGCCGCCCCCTAAACCCCATCCCCGCAGCCCCATTATGATCTCCTACATCCCACCCCCCAGTGCCACCCAACCCCTCACCCTCCATCTCCCCGATTATGATCTCCTACAACCCCACCTCCCAGGGCCACTCAAACTCCCCCTAACCCTCAGCCACCCCATTATGATCTCCTACACCCCCACCCCCAGGACCACCCAAACACCCCCTCACCCCCCAGCTCCCCAATTATGATCTCCTACACCCCTAGGGCCTGCCAAACCACCCCCCGTGTATCCAATGCCTGCATTGCTCCAGCTCTTGCTTAGTGCCTTCCTGCCACTAGATGCCGCTGTGACGTGCGCGTGCATAACCTGGTCGGGCGCGCAGTTTCAGTGCGTGCACACCAGTGGCTCAGCCCAAATCCAGAAAGTCACTTTTTTCTTTAACTGCAGTGGTGTTTTAGTGATGATTTTTAAGGGACACTGACAAATGTTATTGTAGGTCCATCCACAAATAAAGTTTGATTTAGAAAAGATGCTTTTTTTTTAATCAACTTCAATAAATAAATTTCCATCTCAATTCTAGCTTGATCTCTGGATGCCCCACATGGTCGAAGGAATCTATCCTGGGACAGAAGTGCATGTCCGGGTGCCAGTTACACATCTACCACGGATGAAAGAAAATTTACATCAACATGCTATTAACTATGAGTATGTTTGTGAATTAACTTTGGCGTAAATAAAGTAATATCCAAGGCAGTGTATACTGACTCTCAAAATGAGCCCTGTTGACATTGTCACTTCTGAGGGACGTTTGCTTAGTCTGTTGACATTGTCAGTCCAGAACCAAGTTTTTTTTTACATGTCTGTAAACAAAGATTTATCCAAGACAGTGTATATTGAATCTCAAAATGTGCCCCATTGATATTGTCAGTTCTGAGGGACGTTTGCTTAGTCTGTTGACATTGTCAGTCCTGAGACAGTTTTTTATTACATGTACGTAAACAAAGACATATCGAAGGCAGTGTATACTGAGTCTCAAAATGTGCCCTGTTAACATAGTGCGTTCTTAACTAAGATTGCTTAGTCTGAGACACGTTTTTTATTACACGTACAGCTGTGCTTAAAAGTTCTCATACCCTAGAAATTGTGAAATTTTGGCATTTATTTTGAAAATATGACTGATCATGCAAAAAAAATGTATTTTATTGAAGGATAGTGATCATAAGAAGCCATTTATTATCACATATTTGTTTGGCTCCTTTTTAAATTATAATGATAACAGAAATCACCCAAATGGCCCTGATCAAAAGTTTACATACCCTTGAATGTTTGGCCATGTTACAGACACACAAGATGACATACAGGTTAAAATGGCAATTAAATGTTAATTTCCCACACATGTGGCTTTTTAAATTGCAATTGGTGTCTGTGTATATATATAGTCAATGAGTTTGTTAGCTCTCATGTAAATGCACTGAGCAGGCTAGATACTGAGCCATGGGGAGCAGACAAGAACTTTCAAGAGACCTGCGTAACAAGGTGATGGAACTTCATAAAGATGGAAAAGGGTATAAAAAGATATCCAAAGCCTTGAAAATGCCAGTGAGTACTGTTCAATCACTTATTATGAAGTGGAAAATTCAGGGATAATTTGATGCTAAGCCAAGGTCAGGTAGACCAAGAAAGATTTCAACCACAACTGCCAGAAGAAATGTTCAGAATACAAAGAAAAATCCACAGGTAACCTCAGGAGAAATACAGACTGCTCTGGAAAAAGACGGTGTGGTTGTTTCAAGGAGCACAATACGACGATACTTGAACAAAAATGAGATGCATGGTCGAGTTGCCAGAAAAAAAGACTTTACTGAGCCAATGCCACAAAAAAGCCTGGTTACAATATGCCCGACAACATCTTGACCCTCACACTGTCACACTGTAATTTGGAGTGACCAAAATAGAGCTTTAGGGTCATAACCATAAGCGCTATGTTTAGAGAGGGGTCAACAAGGCCTATAGTGAAAAGAATACCATCCCCACTGTGAAGCATGGTGGTGGCTCACCGATGTTTTTTGTTTTTGGGGGGGGGGGGTGAGCTCTAAAGGCACGGGGAATCTTGTAAAAATTGATGGCAAGATGAATGCAGCATGTTATCAGAAAATACTGGCAGACAATTTGCATTCTTCTACACGAAGGCTGCGCATGAGACGCTCTTGGACTTTCCAGCATGATAATGACCCTAAGCACAAGGCCAAGTTGACCCTCCAGTGGTTACAGCAGAAAAAGGTGAAGGTTGTGGAGTGGCCATCACAGTCTCCTGACCTTAATATCATCGAGCCACTCTGGGGAGATCTCAGACGTGCGGTTCATGCAAGACGACCAAAGACTTTGCATGACCTGGAGGCATTTTGCCAAGACCAATGGGCAGCTATACCACCTGTAAGAATTAGGGGCCTCATAGACAACTATTACAAAAGACTGCACTCTGTCATTGATCCTAAAGGGGGCAATACACAGTACGAACTAAGGGTATGCAAACTTTTGAACAGGGTCATTTAATTTTTGTCTTTGTTGCCATGTTTTTTTTTATGATTGTGCCACTCTGTTATAACCTACAGTTGAATATGAATCCCATATGAAATAAAAAAAATGTGTTTTGTCTGCACACTCATGTTTTCTTTAAAAATGTTACATATATTACCTTTTTGCGAAGGGTATGCAAACTTTTGAGCACAACTGTACGTAAACAAAGATATATCCAAGGCATTGTATACTGAGTCTCAAAATGTGCCCACACAGCACCCAAAACATTTTACAGAAAACTATAAGATTACATTCATAGCACAAACACATTCATGTGTTTTTTTATAACTTGATTAATTAATGGTATCCTCCTCTATTTAATTATGATATGAAATATGCACTTCATTTACTACTAAGAAGATTCTCATCTTCTGCACCCCCCCCCCCCGCCCCCATTTCTTTCAGTTCTCTCATGATAGCTGCCATCTTGCCCAAATACAGCGATTTATTTGGGCAAGACCAAAGAATGATTCATAGGTTCTCCCCCACAGCTAAATCTTGTTGTCAAGGGAAATAACTTTAATGTATCAATTCTCCAGTCAATTGTGACCATTGTGCTGATAATACATTTGTAATCAACTATAATGATAATATATAAATTGTAGGTCATTTTCCATTTAGCAACCCATGTTTTCCATACATTTTCTTTCTCTCCAAGAATCCTGATTAATGATGTGCAAGAACTTATAGACATCCAACCAGTGCATGAAAACATCAGACGGAGAAGGTCTCTGGATCAATTTGACTACACTAAGTACCACCCGATGGAGGAGGTGAGTATAGGCAAAACTAGAGACTTAATTATGTATGTGTAGAGTGGAGTAAAATGTGATACCTTTAATAGCTAACAGGGATTACAGTGTGAGCTTTTGGGATCCCATAATTCCCTTGTCTGGCAAGATATGAAATAAAGATAAATCTCCTATAATATATACATCCTGATCTGGCGTTACATTACACAAGAAATATGATGGTGTGTACAGTTAGTAACAGTAGGATACCCCCCTTCCTCCAATCCAAGATGCAATCCCCATGACACAAACAGAGATGGCTAAATATAATTTATTTTCTTAAAAACGCTTTGAAGCTCATGGCATTTTTTTATTCTGTTAATTTTCTGATATGTTTTAATGGTCTCCCTTTTTCTGGCCTTTGGTTTATTGATAATAGGCAAAATCCTATTAGAAAAGAAATTACATTTTGCTACGTATCTATGTAATAATTGTTTACTGGAGGCTTCCATTTTGCTTTCTGGCATGTTGCTGCCTGTTTCTTTCTGAGGTAGGTGTGTTCTTGTAAACTAACAAGCTTCCTATTAGTACTTCCTGCCACTGTCGCACTATGCAGACATAAACTTCCTGTGTGTTCAAAGTCTCCTCCCACCTCAGGAAGTTGAGCTACTGAAAGCAAAATGACATATTCCACAGCAATATACATGTATAAAAAAAGGTAATAAATTGGATGTTATACTTTTTTATTCACTTCCTAAAAATATTTTACACATTTTAAATGAAGTTCTTCAAAATAGTGTATATATTTTAAAAATATAACCTCAGTGGACCTTTAAAATGATAGGTGATAGCAAGTACTTTATAAGCGAAGCTTATTTTAAAACTGTATTTTCTTACATAAATGTACATTGATGTCTATGATTTTACTTGTCAATCAGCCTTTTTGGTCCACTAAGCATTGACTGATATCTCTTTCTAATAGGTTGAATATTACCAATAATTGCTCAATACCTCCTGTTGCTTTGTCTGTATTGTTAAGTAATGCGAAACTGAAAAGACTGAGCATGCTCAGACCCCAGGGAGTAGCCTTGATTTTATCATTTTTCACTGCAGTCACAAATTTTATTCCAACCTGTTTCTGCCTCTTGAAAATGGCTTAAAGGGCACATTTTTACCTAAATTATAGACATATTTAGAACTTCATCTGAAGTCTTATGGAGTGTCAGTTCTTGAGTGTTTGATCGTGCATTAAAAAAAGAATAGATTGAATATTAAATTTTTTAAAGAACTGCTGTAGTTTGGGAAAAACTTCATAATCGGTAAAAAATATTAGATTGTATTTATTATTCCATCTTAGATGGTCATTTCACCTGGAGTCTTGCGGTTGGGGGGGGGGGGGGTTGTGACTGGGATTTAATTTTCTATTTACACTATTTACAGTAGGAGTGTTTCAATAGAACTAAACAGAGATGTTATCTGCATCCAAAGTTTCCCTCTTTCCTCCCAGTTGAGTAATTATTGAAAAATAAAATATAGCAGTTGAAAATTAATGGCTTTGTTCAAATCTGTAGCCACTGACAGAGCTACTGTTGGTGCAGCCGATGCAAAAATAATGTAATAAGGGGCGGGGGACACAACATTTTTTTTTGCATGTACACATTCACGCATACATTTATTTATATATATATATATATATATATATATATATATATATATATAGCTGGTTTGATGGGGGCCCAGTGGCAAATTCCCAAAAAATATTTATTAAAAACAGTAAATAAATATTGACAGCTTCAAGACCTCCCCAGAAAAGGGTCTAAGTGCATTGCACTGGGGGCACCGGAGGTAGTTACACCCCTGCTGCCACTGTTTAGAACACATTATAAATATAACAAATATATAAATATATACATTTTAAAACACTTCCGTGTCAAATAAATAGGACACTTAAATAAATAAAATAAAGAAATAGGACACTTACAACCTTATTAAAATGTAATTCGGCAAACTTAAAAGTGCTCTATTTAAGCACACAACATATTTTTTACAGAAGTTTTTAGTTAGTGAACTTCTATCCAAAAGCAAGGTCTTCACTAACTAAAAACTTCTGTAAAAAATATGCTATGTGCTTAAATAGAGCCCTTTTAAATTTGCTGAATCGCAATTTAATGAGGCTGTTAAGTTTCAAATGAAAGTATACAGAATGTGGCGATGACTGTTCATTCCATACTAGTACCTGATAAATGGTACAAAATTAGGTTCTCGTAAAACCCATACTCTTGTATGCACTGACTTATAAAACACAGCTCATTCCTTGTGTGACAATTACCCAAGTCACCCGAATGTTATTTAACCAGTGACTCCATGAAACGGGAACTCATTTTCCTCTGTAGTTTTTCTATGTCCCTTCCAATTTTTCTAAACTTTAGATCACTATTTTCACGCAAAAATGTTTTATTTCTACCAGTGATATCAATTATCTTTTATAGGTAAATTAACCTTTATTATTTTCTATAGATTTATGCTTGGATGGACCAGATCAAAGTGAAGTACAGTGACCTTGTGACTCAGCACTACTTGGGGTCTACATATGAATCCCGACATATATACTATTTCAAGGTAAGTCATTATATTATCACCTATAATACTCTGGGCGCGTGTGCACTACGAAAACTATTGTAGGCGATGTGAGGCGTTAGCTGTGTGCGCGCATCATTCGTGCACATGAGGCATGAGGGGCGCATGCGCACTGCGTTCCAATGCGTTGCGTGCTGAGGGAGTGGGGGGAGGAGAGAAAGACAAAGGAGATGGAGGACGGAGGGGATTAAGACAGAGGGGAGGGAGGAGTGGAGAAAGACACAGGGGAGGGAGGAAGGGAGCAAGACATGGGAGGGAAGGAGGAGGGGAAAGAGATACAGTGGAGAAAGAGGGGGAAAGAGACACAGGGGAGGGAGGAAGGGAATGAAACACAGGTGAGGGAGAGGGGGGGAAAAGAGAAACAGGGAGGAGGAGGGAAAGAAGCACAGGGGAGGGGGAAAACACAGGGGCAGGGGGAGAGATAGAGGGGGCTACACGGGGGACACACAGGGGAGGGGGGAGAGACAAAGGGGAAAGACACACAGGGCAGGGAGAGGCGGGGAAGAGACACATCAAATATCATCCCATCATTTTTGATGGGCAAGTCACTAGTTGCCTAATAATTATGATATGACAGGTAGGTAAGATATTTAAAATTCCTATATTGTTACCCAGAGCCTTTTTGAAGTTCTAGATCCAATTAGTAGTTTGTTGTTGTTTAGTCGCTAAGTCATATCCTACTATATGTGATCCTATGGACCTCTGAATGCCAGGCACATCTGTCAGCTACTGCCCCTCTGTGATCAATCAAGCTAATGTTCATTACTTCAATGACCTCATCTATCCATCTCCGCCTCTCCCATCCCCTTCTTTGTGTGCCTTCAATCTTTCCCAGCATCAGAGAACTTCTAGAACTTCAAATAGGCGCTTGGTAACAATATAGGAATTGTAAATATCTTACCTACCTATCATATCATAATTATTAGGAACCTAGTAACTTGCCCATCAAAACAGGATAATATTTAATGTGTCTCTAGGGAATCCTGACCTCATGATTTGGCCAAAATATTTTAGCTTTATCCTCATGATCAAACCCTCCAGTAAAAAATTTGGCTTAATTTCCTGTAGTGTTGATTGATTGGATCTTCTTTTAATTCAAGGGACTCTAAGTAATTTTCTCCAACACCACAAGTCAAAGGTGTAAATTCTACAGCCTTCAGCCAACTTTATGGTCCAGCTCCCATGTCCATATGTTACTACTGGGAATACCATAATTTTAACTATGCGGACCCTTGTTGACATCTTTACTTTTTAATAGCTTATCCAAACTTGCCAAAGCTTGCCTCCCCAGAAGCAAATGTTTTTTAAGATACAATCCACTAAAAAAAGTATAGGGGAAGTAAGAAGTGAAGTGATTTAAACTCACAACCTTAATTTCATTATTAGTTATCCTTGCCACGTTATTGAACTATCTAATGATTGGCAAATGGGGGATTAAAAGTCAAATAACCAATATATAAAAACTAGCGAATTGCCCGTCAAAAAATTACGGCAATGAAATTGTAAGTGAGCTAAGGGTGTTTGGTGTATATAATGTGGCTGATGTAGCGTTGTTAGTTTTGTATGTCGTGTGAGTTTTTCGTAATATTCGTTTTCTATGTGGTGCGAGTTTTTCGGAATATCCGTAGCTGTTTGGTGGGCTTTTTCGGAATATCCGTAGCTGTTTGGTGGTGTTTTGCGTGTTTATGGTAGTGTTTTGCGTGTTTAGGGACCTTTAGCCTCGTTTTGTTCGGAGGCCATTTTTTCTCTTGCTTAGGTGATTTTCCGGTCTCTAAACTCTGAAATTTGTGGTTAAATGGAGGTGTAACTTCACTTGAAGAGGTCCTCGGTGCCCCCCCTTGCTGTGAGTAACCTTTTTATGTGTTTGTTGTTTGTATTTGTTGTGTTTGTAATGTTTTTGGGGTTGCGCGGGTTGCGTCCTTGTTTTCTAATCTCGTAGGTGTTTTTCGGCAAATACGTAGGTGTTTGGTGGTGTTTTGCTTCTTTAGACTGCTGTAGCCTAGTTTTCGTTTTTTTCGGCGGCCATTTTTTTCTCTCGCTTAGAGAATTTTTTAGTGCCTAAACTCTTTTAATTTGACTTAAATTGAGGTGTAACTTTAGTTTTCGGGGTCCTGGATGCTCCCTCTTCCTGTAAGTAAGCTTTTTATGTATTTGTTGTGTGTATTTGTTGTATTTTTCATGTTTTGATGTGCGCGTGTTGCGGCCGTTTTTTGAGAGGTCGTAATGGGTTGTAACGTGTCTCGTATTTTGTTTGCGTTACGACGTAAAGTTTGCGAGGGTCGCAGTTGCTGGCAAGGAGCACCGAAGGCGCTCCTTGCCAGCAACTGCGACCCTCGTAAATTTTGCGAGGGTCGCAGTTGCTGGCAAGGAGCGCCAAAGGTTTCTGACATGCAAATGTACATACAAATGTTCTATTTAACTAAAAAGTTCTATACACAGAACTTTAGACCAACGCATCTATAACGCATTTCATCCATAACGCGTTTCGTCCACAAAACGTGTTAAATCCATAAAACCAGAGTTGGAGGATAAAACGTTTTTATCCCTTAGGATATCTGGTTTTAGAGACGAAACACGTCAGAATGTTATTGTAAGTACATTTTGTTGGCAATAAATATTTGTTCACACTACACCATTGTGAGCCCTTGTTTATCTTTGTAATGTCAACTGTTTGAGTTAATTTAAACAACATAGTGTAATTCCATATTTCTAGAACGAGGTGGAGCTGTGACTATAATGCAAATTCTTATTTATATTGAAGCCATAAAGTTTCTCTTATTTATTACAATCAGGATTCCCTTATTAGAAGGAACCTTGTATACAAATACAGCATTCCGTAATAATCCTAATTAATTGATTTTTTGATCATCAGAATATGATTACCTGCAGCTTTTTGATTTCTTTTAGCGATACAGAATATGTTGACGCATTACAAATAAAGATAATAATATTAAGTATTTTTTACATTTTTGTTTAATTGCAAAGCATTGTGAACGCCTGAGTATCCATTTTATAATGTTTTTGGAAATGATGTATTCCCATTATGTCTACCTGATATGCTTGACTTAATAAATCTTTGAAGTAACCTTATGTGTATCCTAGTCATGCTTAAATAATAATACATTAATCATTACCACTTCCACTGTAAGGCTGTTCCACTTAAATACAGTCCTCTCACACATTATCTCTTAAGCGTCAGTTCCCCAGCTTTAAATCATGACCTAAATCTCCTTTATGTTGAGAAGTAAAAAAAAAGGAGGAGAACCAATCGTTAGTGATTATTTATGGGGGATTAATAATCATATAATACTACCTTTTAAGATATAGTTAAAAAAATTAGCTATAGTAAGTATTTATTTGTTGTTCAGTCATGTCAGACTTTCTGTGACCCTATGGACCACGGCACCCCAGGCACATCTATTGTTATGTCTCTGGTTGCATTGTGCTTATCTATAAGGTTTTCTTGGCAATGATACTGGAGTGGGCTGGCAGTTCCTTCTCCAGTTGATCATGAATTGACAGACCTCTCTCCTATGATATGCCCATCTTGGGTGATCCAACATGGTATAGCTCACAGCTTCATTGAGATACACAAGCCCTTTCACCACGACATGGTGGCAATCCTGACTAGTAATTTATCTGCCTGGAGAATACAGTAATGAGGATCAGACCATTTTTGCCAGAATGTTTTTTAATCATATATGTATAGGTGTGTGCTTAGCTGCCCATCCCAATAACCTTCTTTTTTGGATCTCTACAGTTCTAGAATCTCTAATTTATAATAACGTGAGGAGTTTATTGACAGCGAATAGCATGTGGAACACAAAAGTGTAAAGGTCCACTGGCATGCTTTAATAAATGATTATATTTAGAGTATCAGTCAGATCAATATAGCAGGTACTGTGTGATAATAAGGCAGTAAATACTTTCCTTTTTGAAAGTTAAGTGCTCACCCTTAGTGGTGCTTCATTTTGTCCTCTTGTTTTGAGTGAAGAGATTGGGCAACACGCAGTTCAGCATGTTTAGATGCACTGCAGCCATTAATGCAATAAAAGTTGCGGCCCATAACAGATACACTGCAGCTGAAGAGGTTTCAACTGGCATCTAAGCTGATTAAAGTAATTAAAGGGAAAGTTACACCTAACATTACGTTTTAAATAAAAGAACAGTCTTAGAGAAGATAAACTGTCCATGTAAAAGATTTTGGAACTTGCCTAGTTTGCCAGTTACTCCTCCATGTTTGTGGGGAATGGAAGCTGCATTTTTTTAATTGATTTTTGTCACTGAACTTTATGATGTGATTGGGTCAAAAGCTCAAGAGCCCATCAAAATGCAGCTGTATTCTAAGCTGTGTTTTCTTCAGCAGCTCATATCACCTAATATACAGGGCCTTGTAGCAATAAAAAACAAGTGTAAACTTATACACACAAAACTCTTTCATATAAGAGCAACCTGTGTTCAGACGAAGCTTCCCCTTTAAGCTTTAGCTGTGGTGCTTCTAAAGATGGAGCAAGCAGCACTGCTTGCTCTCTGCCCCTTCACTGTAAATCAGGCACATATAGAAGATGGGGGGCTGCAAGAGGTCAATATACTGTACATATAGCCAATGCAAACATTAAAAAGTAATGAAAATAATGACTACCTTATCTTTAGGTATTGCCTGTTTTTAATTTGCTTGATTATACATATATTTGAATATTTGTTTATTAAATAATTCTAAATCTAATATTACCAATCATGAAAGCTTCAGAAACATCATAGTATGACTAAGAAAGTGTAATGTTTTCCAGATTGGATGGCCATCTGACAAGACAAAGAAGATCATTTGGATTGACTGTGGGATCCATGCTCGGGAATGGATCTCAGTAGCCTACTGCCAATGGTTTATTAAGGAAGTATGAGCTATTAAGAGTTTCTTATAGTATTGTAGCACCCAATGCATTTGTTTTGGAATCATTTCACTATCTTTACTGTCCTAGGATCGTTCTTCAATCCTTGTGTTATTCTGTTGATGTGCTTTTTAAAGTTGGAGAATAACATGTGTTACCAGTGTCCTCTGGGTTTGTGCCCTTTCTTCAAGCACTTTGATGGAGGACACAATACAAGAGGCTGTAGACTAGAGATGTCCCGAATAGTTTGCCAGCGGACTGTTCCCGGCGAACATAGCAATATTCGACCCGCCCCCTATTCTTTATCATTGAGCAAACTTTGACCCTGCATGTCACAGTCAGCAGACACATTCCAGGAAATCAGCAGCATACACTCCCTTCCAGAGCCTTCTAACTCATGGACAGCAGCCATTTTGGAATCATAACTAACTTGCAGTCTTACTGAGAGGAGGCTGAGGAGGCTACTGTACACAGTGTGCAATACAGTCCTGAAGGACTCTTTTGATCTCTGCTGCAAGGACACCCCTGTGTCTCCCCCCCCCCTTATCAACATCCTCCCCTCACCTTAACACCCAACCCTAACACCCCTCACACTTATCCATAACACCCATCAACCTAACACCCCTCACACTTATTCCTAACACCCCTTACACTTATCCCTAACACCCCTCACCCTAACACCCCTCACCCTAACACCCCTCACCCTAACACCCCTCACCCTTATCCCTAACACCCCTCACCCTAACACCTAACCCCCTCACCCTTATCCCAAACACCCCTTACCCTAACACCCCTCACACTTATCCCTGTGTCTCTTCCCCCCCTTATCATCAAGGGAGGGGGGGGGGATGATGAGGGAGGGGAAGGAGACACAGGGGAGGATGATGAGGGAAAGGGGGAAACAGACACAGGGGAGCATGATGAGGGAGGGGGGAAACAGACACAGGGGAGGATGATGAGGGAGGGGGTAAAAAGATACAGGGGAGGATGATGAGGGAGGTGGGAGAATGATGAGGGGGGGATGAGACACAGGGGAGGGTGATGAGGAAGGGGGCAAAGAGACACAGGGGAGGATGATGAGGGAGGGGGGTAAAGAGATACAGGGGAGGATGATGAGGGAGGTGGGAGGATGATCAGGGAGGGGGGATGAGACACAGGGGAGGATGATGGTGGAGGGGGAAGAGACACAGGGGAGGATGATGAGGGAGGGGTAAAGAGATACAGGGGAGGATGATGAGGGAGGGGTAAAGAGATACAGGGGAGGGTGATGAGGACGGGGGGAAAGAGACACAGGGCAGGATGTTGAGGGAGGGGGGGAAGAGACACAGCGGAAGATGATGAGGAAGGGGGCAAAGAGACACAGGGGAGGGTGATGAGGAAGGGGGCAAGAGACACAAGGGAAGGATGATGAGGGAGGGGGGAGGATGATGAGGGAGGGGGGATGAGACACAGGGGAGGATGATGATGGAGGGGGAAGAGACACAGGGGAGGATGATGAGGGAGGGGGTAAAGAGATACAGGGGAGGATGATGAGGGAGGGGGTAAAGAGATACAGGGGAGGGTGATGAGGAAGGAGGGAAAGAGACACAGGGCAGGATGATGGGGGGGGAAGAGACACAGGGGAAGATGATGAGGAAGGGGGCAAAGAGACACAGGGGAGGATGATGAGGGAGGGGGTAAAGAGATACAGGGGAGGATGATGATGGAGGGGGATGTTAGGTTATTTATGCCCTTTATGGATTAAAACCAGACTCTGCATCAACTATGTAATTTTCCGTGGGAGTTTTTACATGGATCCCGCTCCGGCATGCCACAGTCCAGGTGTTAGTCCCCTTAAAACAACTTTTCCATCACTATTGTGGCCAGAAAGAGTCCGTGTGGGTTTTAAAATCCGCCTGCCCATTGAAGTCTATGGCGGGTCGTCGGGTTCGCCGGTTCGCGAACATTTGCGGCGGCTTGCGTTCGCGGTTCGCAAACCGAAAATTTTATGTTCGCGACATCACTACTGTAGACACTTTTCCAAATTTTGCTAAAATTATCTAGTGATACAAAAATAACAAATAACCAACAAAACAAACCAAAGACAATTATAGGCCTATCTACCACTGAAGCACACCCTTAACTGATAAACATTTTCCTCACTCACCAGCTCTCATCCAGCTAAACGGTGTGTGGGGGAAACCAAACTGTGCAATAGTTTGTAAAATCACTGGCCTGTATATTTCTTCAGATTTCCAGGTCTCCACTCTGCTCCAAGAGGTCATAAGTGGCAGGCTGCTGTCTCACTGTGTCTGTCTTTCTCCAGATTAGACAAACTGCAAACAATCAGCCTGTCCTTCTGTAGTCTTAAACCAGGGCTGCCCAGGTGCAGCTATTTAACTGAGCAGGGAAGTTAACCCCTGCAGTTCTGCTGGGGGGAGAGAGCTCTGTAGAGTCTGTGGCTCAAATAAACCCCTTTGATAACTCTGTCACACAGGAAATGAGAAAAATTCTGACCTTAGAAATGAGAAGTTCTTATAATATATTTATAATAGATGTTTAAATTTACAATATATATTCTATCATTGTGTTTTACATTTTACGTGTTTTTCCAGCTTCTTGAGAATAGTGAGTCCAATCCTTTACTAAAGGAAGTTCTTCGCAATATAGATTTCTACATTGTGCCCGTGCTCAATATTGATGGATATATCTACTCCTGGACAACGGTAAGCATGGCATGAGATCAAGTATCACTTTCATTAGTAGAGTATGATAAAATCCCTGGCCTAAAAGGAATGGACTTTTTTATTAACAGTTGTGTGTTTGTCCTGTCTCTGTATCAATTCTACAACAAAATGCTATTAATGTTGTGTTATTGTTAAATTATAAAGGTCAACTTGAATTAGTAAATAGTAAACGTATCACCCTCTGCCCCCAAAATAATGTGAGGAGCCGCAAATTTAAGATGGCCTAGAATGATTCTTAATTATGTCCCTTTTTATTGCAGTGAAGTATTTACATTGATATTAAAGGGCCACTGCAGTGCTTATTCAATCAGGCATATTTTTTTAAATTTAGGGATAAGTTGATCCCTTTATCACCACCAAGAAGATCTGCCCAAGGCTATCCTTTTTTTACCTGTCTGGTCACCATAGGAAAGGAAGTAAATACAATATCCTATCAGGTCAACCTCATAGGCAGATCCTTTCCCAACCATCTAGGAACCTCATATGGGTATAGAGAAACATATCTGCTGATGTCTGAAACACTACATTTAAAATGACAAATGTAAAAGGTACATTGAATGTTTTATTTAAATACTGATAATATTGTGAACTAGTTAATAAATTAATTATTGTATAAGCACTGCTGTGGCCCTTTAAATACTAATATTTTCACTTTGCTGTAGAATTACAGAACCCTTTAATATTTATATATTTTTTTCAAATAGGACCGACTGTGGAGAAAAAATCGATCCCCTTATAACAAAGGCACATGCTACGGGGTTGACCTCAATCGGAATTTTAATGCAAGATGGTGCAGTAAGTTACAGACCCTATTTTAAAATCCTAATGCAATGTGTGCTGTTGGTTTACTTACTTTGTTTGTTCCTACTAGGTATTGGAGCGTCCCAAGATTGTCAGTCTTTAACATTCTGTGGATCTGGCCCTGAGTCTGAGCCAGAGACTAAAGCTGTGGCCCAGCTTGTGGGAGCCCACAAATCTGACTTCTTGATTTACATGACCATTCATTCCTATAGCCAACTGATCCTCCTTCCATATGGGTACATGCAAGACCCATCCTCGAACCATGCAGAGATGGTAAGATCCCCACAATTTGTAATTTTGAATGCAATTTAGCAGAATTACACTTGATAACGATAAAAAATATTTTATAAAGTAAAAAAGTAGACAATTTAGAGACAAATTTGGTATCATGCATTTAAAAGAGTGTGATATTAACACTGCAGTTGTTTTTGCTCATGTGAAATTAGGCTGTATTGGTTAAAATTGATTTTGAATCCCTCTATATTCTGCTTTTAGAACAAATTTAGGACCTCCCTATGATTTCTTTAGTTGTATCAGTCATTAGAGGGAGTAGCTGATTTTCCCATAGAGATTCATAACTCAATTGGTGCACTGGCCCGATGCACCTGATTTAGGTTTAGTCAGGAGGTGGTGCTTACTTTGTTCCAAAATCAGTTTGTATAGTGATTAAAATAAACATTTTAAGCACTCATTTTATAATGTTTAAAACCTACTCTGATAATAAATTGGTGACCTCCGTGTCCCTAACTAATATATTCAATTATTCTTTACTGTAGGTAGCCCTTGTTTTGGTGTTTGCTGTTTACAGGAAGATTAGATAGTGGTAGATTCCACTATTAACTAATTGCATAAATATTTACTAAAAGTAAAGGCTGTATATTTTTATTTTCTAAAAATGTTTGCAATACTCTTCAAAGAGCATGTTGAAGATATGGGACAATAGTGGTACTTCAAATGAAATGTTTAGGGAAAGAAAAAACACAACTGTGACATGAAAATATGCAGAGTGCTATGTCTGAGAATACTAGAAAAATACTTATTATTACAAAAAGATATTCTGTGGCACAGTACTGTGTCTCTAATATAATGAGAAACTCTTTCTGGCTCTGTAAAATAATCAGTCAGGAGAGCTACTGTGTTCACATGATATTATTGTGTGTACTCTTCGACTATGTCATATTTTTCTGCATGGAGGCTGGGCGGGCTCGGGGAGTATTTTGCCTAAACTGGAGCTCCACAAAAACCGAGACTTGCATTTATTTTACAACTGTGGAGTTGGAAGGAAGTGAAGATAATAACTACAATATTGTCATTTGTCACAGCTGACAGTCGCACAGAAGGCTGCAGACAAACTGAAAGAGAAGCACGGCACGCAGTACAGAGTCGGATCAGCATCACATATTTTATGTAAGCGTTTGGTAAAAAACACATCTGAGAAAAATTATATGAAAATACCACTCTATGGTTCTTATAAAGGGTTACCTAAAGAAGTTAGTTATGGCTTAACAAGGAAAAAAAACCTTTATTAAACTTTTACTGTGTGTTTAAACAATTTATTACTATTTTTAAGCATGCACCCATGCAGTATGAGCTCCTTATCTCTCCATCCCCTAGATGATGTATTGTCTTTGGAGCAGGAGCTGCCCAAAGGGGAGTGTTCTTTAAACAGACATACAGTACTTGCAGTGTGATAATGGGAGGAAACGAGAAAGTGTCTTTGTGTACATTACTAGCAGCTCATATTACACGGTTCCCTGCTAATAATGTTTTACAGAGTGGTCGCAATTTGGTTCTTCCCCTGGGCTGCTTACACTCCAGAGACAATACATTGTTCTTAGGGTGGAGAGATATTGAGCTTATACATCATAGACCATGATTTTAAAAAGCAATTGATTGTTAAAATGCACAGTAAAAGTTTAATAAAGGATTCTTTTATCAAGCCCTACCTATTCTTTAGAGCGCTCATTATAAGATCAATAAAGTGGTACCTTGATGGATTAGATCAGTGGTAGTCAACGTCGTCACTACCACCCACTAGTGGGCGATTCAAGCTTTCATGGTGGGCGGCTGAGTAATCTCTAGGTGACGTTGCTGACGAGTAACGCCAAACTCCAGAGACCCGCAGCACCACTCTTGGGTGGTTGGAAAGCTGGTGAGAGAGCCCAGGGACAGCAGTCTGGGCAGGATCACTATCTAGTAAGGAAATGGTGAAACATAGCTAGGGTCAAATGATTCATGTAACCAGAAATGAGAGAAGGTAAACGGAGTTACTGTGGCACAGGTTGGCAGTAAGGAAATGTTACCATCAAAAGTGGGCGGTAGGTATTAAAAGGTTAACGACCCCTCGATTAGACAGAAGAAATATATTTTCTAAATGTTAAAAGAAGACCTGGATCTTGCCTGTAAATCCTCATAGTGCCTAATACCTGATCAAACTGCATATGGGATTTCCTTAACTGAAGCTTCAGCAATGATATATGGATATGTATTAGAGCAAGGCTTTATTGGATGTCTTTTTTTGAATGGTTAAAGGTCGAACTATTATCATGCTTAAAAGAAAAAGTAGGAATTTGTGCTAAATTTTTAAATGCAACTTTAATATTTAATAAATTCCAATAAATGCAATATTTAATGCTTTCTATTATAAACATGTTAATTTAAGACACCTAAAACATAAATCTACTTTTATTAAGAATATGGGTTCCATAAAGATAAATAATTTAAGCATATTATAATCAAGGGAAGAAGAGATAAGATTGAACTGATTGGCTGATAATAACAGGCAAGTATCTGTGGAAGATAGATAAGCAGTCTGGAGGTCAATGGATAATCTTGATAATATTGAAGATATCAATGAAATTGACAAAGGTCATATGTACTAAATGATAAAGTGTTGTAGATTTACAATCTCATTGTATATGCTCCATAGGATAATACAGACAAGGAGGTCCTGCTATAGTTACCTAACACTTTGACTAAGAATATAAAAACAGAAATCAGAATACCATAGACCTCTTGTATACATACAATAAAGCCAGTTATACAAATGACATCCATCATTATCCAACACATCTTCCCTTTTTATTCTGTTGCCCTTGAAAAAGACACTGTAACACAAATAATTGTCTTGTTATGTCTTAAAATGCAGTAAAAAAAATTATTCCTGAGATATTCAGCACTGATTTTGCTGCTAATGTTCTGCTCAAAATTAATATATGTTTAAAATAACATATATATATATATATATATATATATATATATATATATATACAGTCACAAATAAAACATACTAACAACTACAGTACTTGCAGTATGATTATGGGAGGCAACTAGAAAGTGTCTTTGTGTACATTACTAGCAGCTCATATTACACGGTTCCCTGCTAATAATGTTTTACAGAGTGGTCACAATTTGGTTCTTACCCTGGGCTGCTTACACTCCAGAGACAATTCATTGTTCTTAGGGTGGAGAGATATTGAGCTTATACATCATAGACCATTATTTCAATATATATACATATATATATATATATATATATACAGTCACAAATAAAACATACTAACAATAAAAAATCTCATACTAATAAATCTCATAATAGTCAATGGTTTTCACTCACTAACCAGATATAAGAAGCTGCGAGCCGGGTTGTCCATTTTAGGGAGATATAAATAGGAGGAGCAGTAGCATTCTGTTTTTAAGGAAAGCCAGTCAGTGAGTTGATTATGTTACTTTCAGGACCTGAGGGATGAGGAGTACTTGGTGGCAATGAGTGAGCTAATATAATGAACTGATACCTCCTGCATGTCAGTATATATTAAGGAACAGGGTGGTGAAGACACTGTGAACTTGCCCATGCTCTCCCATGCCCAGTTTGTTTTACTATAGTGCAGCACACTGTAAGTCTGCCAATTCACAAGCACTTCCAGTTCCTTTACCTCAAAATAACCTGCTCATGGCAAATTAAGTGCCCCTCCCAGGGAGGCGTCTTTAGGCAGCTGCCTTGCTTGCTTAATTATCAGTGTGGCCTGGTAATAATTTTGACTATAGCTGGTTTTCCCAGCAACTTTAGTCTGGATAACTTCGCATAATTTTAAAATTGTGACCATTCATCTCACAATCTTTTACCAGCAAGCTGTGCAGCTTCAAATAATTGTGCTCCACACTCACACCATTTGGAAAAGAGCACAGGAGCTCAAGACTAATGGTAGAGGGAAATACATCTACAACCAGTGTCAGTTTTCTCACAAAAGAGCAAAATAGATTGACTTTTTTGTTTGTTTCTGTACATTTATGATTTATATTTCTAATAGATTACAACTCTGGATCATCGCGGGACTGGGCTACTGATCTGGGAATTCAATTCTCATATACTTTTGAGTTGAGAGATAACGGCACTTTTGGGTTTGTGCTCCCTGAAGACCAGATTAAACCTACCTGTGAAGAGACTATGGCTGGAATGATGACAATTATTGAATATTTAAATGATAAACATTTCAATGGTGCTACAAGCATTTTCTCTGGTGGTATATGGATTAATTTGTGTTTGTCATTCATTATTGGCACATATTACTCAATATGCTAATTATACAAAACTGTAAATATTGGTGATTATTTCTGATGACACTGATTAAATAAAGTAATTTTGGAAAAATATTGTATGAATTGTAATGGTAACTGGACACTATAAATAGAGGCTGTTGTGTATGAATTGAATATTTCTGATATTTGTATTTTCTATATAATATAGACTATTATATGATGAAAAAATATATATGTTTGAAAAATGTGTGCCTGATAAAGAGCATAACTAAGCAGGAAACAAATTATTAAGCTTCTTAGTAATAATAAATATGTAAAAAAAAAATAGCATGCCTCTGCTGCACCATAGAGGCATCCCTGATACTTCTGTGATGTTGGCAGGAGCATGGGTTGCAATTATACTTGCAAGCTGTGTGTGGGGAAGGGGGTAGGTATTAAGTACTAAGAGCTCCATCAAAATCCTTCTCATCTCCCCCTCCTCTCCCACCTCTCCCTCCACAGTTCAGTAGAAAAGAAGATGACCTCAGGTTATCAAGCTATCAGAAAGTGCTCAAGTCAGACAAGATGGACATTTTCTATACAGAAACAGAGGGCCTCATTCATTTTTAAGGCGGCAACTCACAGGCCATAGGCCATATGTCTGCGGGCTTGAACTCTGCTACAATTACAAATCAATTCAATTGAACAAGCCCGCAAGTTACAGGCCAAAAGCAGAAACTGTAAAACATGCACTCATATGTAGCATTTCAAAATGTGAACATTAAGCAAGGCAGTAACTACCCATTTAGAAACAGCTAATAGAAAATGAGAATGTCATCATTAGGTCAGTAAAACATGGAGGTTACGTGTTAATCAATTAGCGTTTAGGGGTCCAATATGCGATCAGACCCGCAATTCTGCAATGTACAAAATAAAAAAAATAATGAAGGAAATGTTCTAGTCCATGTGTGTGGCCTGATATGTATTAACTCATTGATTCCCGAGATTGATATGACACCAAAATTACACATAACAAAAAATAATTTTTGATTGCAGAGTTACAAACTTGTGCAAGTAATTCTAATCACTGTCATTGCTTTCCCTGCCTTTTGAAGTGCAGTATTGATTTTTTAATTGAATTTACAGTGCCACAAACAGGTGTTTAACCCCCTTGCGAGTCCGATCTGGTACCCTTAGGATTTTCTTCTACATTTGACCTTTACGGGTGTGAACATTTTTGCGGGCTTGAGGAATTGTACCAATTGAATAGCAATTTGAAATTGTAACTCTTGCAGGCTTGAAAGATCAAAGGCTTACAGTGCCTTGCAAAAGTATTAACCCCCCCTTAACT